>JAOTOM010001097.1:0-57800 GCA_034440615.1 Ashinkailepas kermadecensis
ACGAACAATGTTTACGTCTGTGTGATGTCTCACGAAAATGAAAAGCTCTGTCTTCTTCTTCGCTGACTCTAAGTGCCTCTTGTCTCACGAAATGGGCAACTGAAAGCGCGTCTATCAAAATGAGTGAACGGCTCGATCTATCCGGCGGCATGGCCCTCAGCAGGACGACAAATAGGGCGACGCCATATGGCCTCAGCCGCTGAGCGCGTCGTGAAGGCACAAGTCAGAGCGATAAATAGGAGAAACTTCCGGCACAATGGTAAATATTGCAAATAAACCATCACATGAATCTTCATGCACTCAAAGCAACAATTAATACTAAACAAGTGGCGAAGGAAGGCACCAAAAAGTGTGTAAATGTAATGATAATATAACTTCCATATACCAAATAAGTTTGTTCCGGAATTTCGCCTCGTCCATGCTGTCGTATTTTTCGTTCGGAAAAAGCCGTCCCGCTGCACGATAAAGCACAATTTCCCGTCAGTGGTGAATGTTAATATAACCCGAAATATGGCACTGTGTATTTTCCATGGCGTTAAATCGATTTTCTGTCAATGACGTTTATTTGTATGAAATTCGCTTCTCGGAATGCAAATTGGGGTAATTATATTAGAACGTTTCCTTACTTCTCACACTCCGCTTTTAGGAATCAGACTAGTGCCGACGAACGCTAATTCAGACTTCGGAAATAGGGAATGTGGGTGTTTTCTGGGATATTTCCAAATGGTAATGTCGGCTGTTGTCGGTACTTGTGATGTGTGTTTTGTCTAGGTTGCCATGTGTATAAGTGTGCATTTGTGTGCAGCCGTGAAAAAAAAAACTGAAGAACAGATCCATGCGTGCCGACTTGGAGATGGCAGACAAGGAGAGATGATGATAATACTAACTTGGATATGACAGACGAGGAGAGATGATGAGAATACTAGCCTGGAGATGGCAGACGTGGAGAGATGATGAGAACTAGCTTGGATATGGCAGACGAGAAGAGATAATGAGAACTAGCTTGGATATGGCAGGCGAGGAAAGGTGATGAGAACTAGCTTGGATATGGCAGACGAGGAGAGGTAATGAGAACTAGCTTGGATATGGCAGGCGAGGAGAGATGATGAGAACTGGCTTGGATATGGCAGGCGAGGAGAGATGATGAAGGCTGATTTGAAGATAGCAAGCGATAAGAGAAGGTTAGAAGGCCTTTGGGGACGACACAGTGCATTCAGCGGAGATCCGCTCTGCGCATGCGCATCTTAATAGGCTATGCCCGCCAGCTTTGACGCGCAGATACCACATCATCTGCCGGTCTGGTGGAACAATGCTGGTTTGAATGTCGCCATCCTTGAGCCGATCCAAGTTGGTTTGCTAATGCACCACATAAAGAAGGCTTGCTGGGGAATGAAGATACAGACGTAGGTGCAAAACAAACATCTGCCTTACAAAATGCGCGCCGCTGCAAATGTCTATCGATGTTTCAGGAGTATTCTTACCATGAAATGAGCAACACATAGGGAGCTCACCATTGCACACCTTAATTCGATATGGGCTAAGGAGGCCCCTCGAGGCTCGGCCCCTCGGCATTAGTCAGCAGAGGTGCATAAACCTGCCAACTCGCCTACCAGCGTAGGTGACAGATATTGGCTGAAACTGTGCCATTGTTGTGACAGATAATCATTATTCGAAGAAGGAAAAGTATTCACCACATAAAGAATATATATCACTTCAGGAAAGACATTTGAACGCAAAAATATTTCATGTACAGCTTATTTTTGGTTATTTCACAAACTATCCGCTTATATTTCGGTAAGTTATCACTGCAATTTCGGAACAGGACATTTGGCAGCTGGATCTTTTGGGACAAATCCCGGTGCACAATATCGGCTGCACGCAGCCAGCTCCATTAGGCTGAACCATGGCACAGCAGGCTGTCATAGATACGCCGTGACAGTTGATAGGATTCGATTGCGGCGCAGTTCCCAAACGTTTGTATGGGAAATGTGACAGATGTATGGATTTCAATGCTTGTAGATGACATTCTTGACGTTTTGTGCACCTCTGCGAGTCAGACGTGATGCTAACGCGGACGTCAGGGGATCTCCAGTGAAAGGAAGAAAACTGGTGGGTTCATGACGTAATACAACAACTCTGAAATGCTAGTATTTATCAGCCAGCATGCCGCATGTGACAAGCGAGGCAGAATGTTCACTAGTGCATTCGCAAAGAACATAGTTTCCATTCATGCTACCGCAATGTCCATCAGTTGTGATGTGCAGATAATGCAGATGTCATGTCCATCTATCGAATTTAGTTAGCTTTCAGGTGCCCATTATATTGTCGCTTGCATTGATGTATTATAAATATTGTGACTTAGCCATTTGCCTTGTGTAGCCCTAGCCAGATCCTCACCCGCCGTTTGGTGCCTTCGCTCTGTCCGCTTAGTGGGGCTCAGCGGTCCCCACGTATTCCGGTTGCAGGTGCGGTGGATACTGTACAGGCCGTGCGGTACGGACGTACTTACCGCGATTGACAGTTAGTTAATTACTGCACTGTTGATATTCAAGTTGGCATGCATGAACCGGAGACCATACATGGCATGCATGAACAGTCAAACGCGCGGCCGACCGTTCGGTCCCACGTGCTGCCGACCGTCCGGTCCCACGTGCTGCCGACCGTCCAGTCCCACGTGCTGCCGACCGTCCAGTCCCACGTGCTGCCGACCGTCCGGTCCCACGTGCTGCCGACCGTCCAGTCCCACGTGCTGCCGACCGTCCAGTCCCACGTGCTGCCGACCGTCCGGTCCCACGTGCTGCCGACCGTCCGGTCCCACGTGCTGCCGACCGTCCAGTCCCACGTGCTGCCGACCGTCCAGTCCCACGTGCTGCCGACCGTCCGGTCCCACGTGCTGCCGACCGTTCGGTCCCACGTGCTGCCGACCGTCCAGTCCCACGTGCTGCCGACCGTCCAGTCCCACGTGCGGCCGACCGTCCAGTCCCACGTGCTGCCGACCGTCCAGTCCCACGTGCTGCCGACCGTCCGGTCCCACGTGCTGCCGACCGTCCGGTCCCACGTGCTGCCGACCGTCCAGTCCCACGTGCTGCCGACCGTCCGGTCCCACGTGCTGCCGACCGTCCGGTCCCACGTGCTGCCGACCGTCCAGTCCCACGTGCTGCCGACCGTCCAGTCCCACGTGCTGCCGACCGTCCGGTCCCACGTGCTGCCGACCGTCCGGTCCCACGTGCTGCCGACCTTCCAGTCCCACGTGCTGCCGACCGTCCGGTCCCACGTGCTGCCGACCGTCCGGTCCCACGTGCTGCCGACCGTCCAGTCCCACGTGCTGCCGACCGTCCAGTCCCACGTGCTGCCGACCGTCCAGTCCCACGTGCTGCCGACCGTCCGGTCCCACGTGCTGCCGACCGTCCGGTCCCACGTGCTGCCGACCGTCCGGTCCCACGTGCTGCCGACCGTCCAGTCCCACGTGCTGCCGACCGTCCAGTCCCACGTGCTGCCGACCGTCCGGTCCCACGTGCTGCCGACCGTTCGGTCCCACGTGCTGCCGACCGTCCGGTCCCACGTGCTGCCGACCGTCCGGTCCCACGTGCTGCCGACCGTCCAGTCCCACGCGCGGCCGACCGTCCAGTCCCACGTGCTGCCGACCGTCCAGTCCCACGTGCTGCCGACCGTCCGGTCCCACGTGCTGCCGACCGTCCGGTCCCACGTGCTGCCGACCGTCCGGTCCCACGTGCTGCCGACCGTCCAGTCCCACGTGCTGCCGACCGTCCGGTCCCACGTGCTGCCGACCGTCCGGTCCCACGTGCTGCCGACCGTCCAGTCCCACGTGCGGCCGACCGTCCAGTCCCACGTGCTGCCGACCGTCCAGTCCCACGTGCTGCCGACCGTCCAGTCCCACGTGCTGCCGACCGTCCAGTCCCACGTGCTGCCGACCGTCCAGTCCCACGTGCTGCCGACCGTCCAGTCCCACGTGCTGCCGACCGTCCAGTCCCACGTGCTGCCGACCGTCCAGTCCCACGTGCTGCCGACCGTCCAGTCCCACGTGCTGCCGACCGTCCAGTCCCAGGAGCGGCCGACCGTCCGGTCCCACGTGCTGCCGACCGTCCAGTCCCACGTGCTGCCGACCGTCCAGTCCCACGTGCTGCCGACCGTCCAGTCCCACGTGCTGCCGACCGTCCGGTCCCACGTGCTGCCGACCGTCCAGTCCCACGTGCTGCCGACCGTCCAGTCCCACGTGCTGCCGACCGTCCAGTCCCACGTGCTGCCGACCGTCCGGTCCCACGTGCTGCCGACCGTCCAGTCCCACGTGCTGCCGACCGTCCAGTCCCACGTGCTGCCGACCGTCCAGTCCCACGTGCTGCCGACCGTCCAGTCCCACGTGCTGCCGACCGTCCGGTCCCACGTGCTGCCGACCGTCCGGTCCCACGTGCTGCCGACCGTCCGGTCCCACGTGCTGCCGACCGTCCAGTCCCACGTGCTGCCGACCGTCCAGTCCCACGTGCTGCCGACCGTCCAGTCCCACGTGCTGCCGACCGTCCGGTCCCACGTGCTGCCGACCGTCCGGTCCCACGTGCTGCCGACCGTCCAGTCCCACGTGCGGCCGACCGTCCAGTCCCAGGAGCGGCCGACCGTCCGGTCCCACGTGCTGCCGACCGTCCAGTCCCAGGTGCGGCCGACCGTCCAGTCCCACGTGCGGCCGACCGTCCGGTCCCACGTGCTGCCGACCGTCCAGTCCCACGTGCTGCCGACCGTCCAGTCCCACGTGCTGCCGACCGTCCAGTCCCACGTGCTGCCGACCGTCCGGTCCCACGTGCTGCCGACCGTCCAGTCCCACGTGCTGCCGACCGTCCAGTCCCACGTGCTGCCGACCGTCCAGTCCCACGTGCTGCCGACCGTCCGGTCCCACGTGCTGCCGACCGTCCAGTCCCACGTGCTGCCGACCGTCCAGTCCCACGTGCTGCCGACCGTCCAGTCCCACGAGCGGCCGACCGTCCGGTCCACGTGCGGCCGACCGTCCAGTCCCACGTGCTGCCGACCGTCAGTCCCACGTGCTGCCGACCGTCCAGTCCCACGTGCTGCCGACCGTCCAGTCCCACGTGCTGCCGACCGTCCAGTCCCACGTGCTGCCGACCGTCCAGTCCCACGTGCTGCCGACCGTCCAGTCCCACGTGCTGCCGACCGTCCGGTCCCACGTGCTGCCGACCGTCCAGTCCCACGTGCTGCCGACCGTCCAGTCCCACGTGCGGCCGACCGTCCAGTCCCACGTGCTGCCGACCGTCCAGTCCCACGTGCTGCCGACCGTCCAGTCCCACGTGCTGCCGACCGTCCAGTCCCACGTGCTGCCGACCGTCCAGTCCCACGTGCTGCCGACCGTCCAGTCCCACGTGCTGCCGACCGTCCAGTCCCACGTGCTGCCGACCGTCCAGTCCCACGTGCTGCCGACCGTCCAGTCCCACGTGCTGCCGACCGTCCGGTCCCACGTGCTGCCGACCGTCCAGTCCCAGGGCGGCCGACCGTCCGGTCACGTGCTGCCGACCGTCCAGTCCCACGTGCTGCCGACCGTCCAGTCCCACGTGCTGCCGACCGTCCAGTCCCACGTGCTGCCGACCGTCCAGTCCCACGTGCTGCCGACCGTCCAGTCCCACGTGCTGCCGACCGTCCAGTCCCACGTGCTGCCGACCGTCCGGTCCCACGTGCTGCCGACCGTCCAGTCCCAGGAGCGGCCGACCGTCCAGTCCCACGTGCGGCCGACCGTCCAGTCCCACGTGCTGCCGACCGTCCAGTCCCACGTGCTGCCGACCGTCCAGTCCCACGTGCTGCCGACCGTCCAGTCCCACGTGCTGCCGACCGTCCAGTCCCACGTGCTGCCGACCGTCCGGTCCCACGTGCTGCCGACCGTCCAGTCCCACGTGCGGCCGACCGTCCAGTCCCACGTGCTGCCGACCGTCCGGTCCCACGTGCTGCCGACCGTCCAGTCCCACGTGCTGCCGACCGTCCAGTCCCACGTGCTGCCGACCGTCCAGTCCCACGTGCTGCCGACCGTCCAGTCCCACGTGCTGCCGACCGTCCAGTCCCACGTGCGGCCGACCGTCCGGTCCCACGTGCTGCCGACCGTCCAGTCCCACGTGCTGCCGACCGTCCAGTCCCACGTGCTGCCGACCGTCCAGTCCCACGTGCTGCCGACCGTCCAGTCCCACGTGCTGCCGACCGTCCAGTCCCACGTGCTGCCGACCGTCCAGTCCCACGTGCTGCCGACCGTCCGGTCCCACGTGCTGCCGACCGTCCAGTCCCAGGTGCGGCCGACCGTCCAGTCCCACGTGCGGCCGACCGTCCAGTCCCACGTGCTGCCGACCGTCCGGTCCCACGTGCTGCCGACCGTCCAGTCCCACGTGCTGCCGACCGTCCAGTCCCACGTGCTGCCGACCGTCCAGTCCCACGTGCGGCCGACCGTCCGGTCCCACGTGCTGCCGACCGTCCAGTCCCACGTGCGGCCGACCGTCCGGTCCCACGTGCTGCCGACCGTCCGGTCCCACGTGCTGCCGACCGTCCAGTCCCACGTGCTGCCGACCGTCCGGTCCCACGTGCTGCCGACCGTCCAGTCCCACGTGCTGCCGACCGTCCGGTCCCACGTGCTGCCGACCGTCCAGTCCCACGTGCTGCCGACCGTCCAGTCCCACGTGCTGCCGACCGTCCGGTCCCACGTGCTGCCGACCGTCCAGTCCCAGGAGCGGCCGACCGTCCGGTCCCACGTGCTGCCGACCGTCCAGTCCCGTGCTGCCGACCGTCCGGTCCCACGTGCTGCCGACCGTCCAGTCCCAGGGCGGCCGACCGTCCGGTCCCACGTGCTGCCGACCGTCCAGTCCCACGTGCTGCCGACCGTCCGGTCCCACGTGCTGCCGACCGTCCAGTCCCACGTGCTGCCGACCGTCCAGTCCCACGTGCTGCCGACCGTCCGGTCCCACGTGCGGCCGACCGTCCAGTCCCACGTGCTGCCGACCGTCCAGTCCCACGTGCTGCCGACCGTCCAGTCCCACGTGCTGCCGACCGTCCAGTCCCACGTGCTGCCGACCGTCCGGTCCCACGTGCGGCCGACCGTCCAGTCCCACGTGCTGCCGACCGTCCAGTCCCACGTGCGGCCGACCGTCCGGTCCCACGTGCTGCCGACCGTCCAGTCCCACGTGCTGCCGACCGTCCGGTCCCACGTGCTGCCGACCGTCCGGTCCCACGTGCTGCCGACCGTCCAGTCCCACGTGCTGCCGACCGTCCAGTCCCACGTGCGGCCGACCGTCCGGTCCCACGTGCTGCCGACCGTCCAGTCCCACGTGCTGCCGACCGTCCAGTCCCACGTGCGGCCGACCGTCCAGTCCCACGTGCTGCCGACCGTCCAGTCCCACGTGCTGCCGACCGTCCGGTCCCACGTGCGGCCGACCGTCCGGTCCCACGTGCTGCCGACCGTCCAGTCCCACGTGCGGCCGACCGTCCAGTCCCAGGAGCGGCCGACCGTCCAGTCCCACGTGCGGCCGACCGTCCGGTCCCACGTGCGGCCGACCGTCCGGTCCCACGTGCTGCCGACCGTCCGGTCCCACGTGCGGCCGACCGTCCAGTCCCACGTGCGGCCAACCGTCCGGTCCCACGTGCTGCCGACCGTCCGGTCCCACGTGCGGCCGACCGTCCGGTCCCACGTGCGGCCGACCGTCCGGTCCCTCGAGTGGCCGCCCATCCGGTCCCTCGAGCGGCCTGCAGACCGCCACCGCCGGTCCAGCCGGACGCGGACCCGGGCCTCCGAACTCGGCCCGACAGAGCCAAAGTTACCGGCGGATGTTCAGATTGGAAGCGCAGTGCCGTGTGCCTGACGTGGGCTCCGCCACCATCGGAGTTGAACCGGACTTGTCTCGTCAATGTTTTCGAACTTGACATTACGCCCATACACGTTGAGTGGAGAGAATGTACCTTCAACCGCGAATATCCCCTACAGCATTGTGCAGTGGCCGAGTCGATGGTGCCAGTGTATTGACCAGAGGTTCTAAGTCCTGTTAACCTCTGTGACCAGACCTTCTAAGTATTTGGGATGAGGCTCGAGCACCTCTCCCCCACCGGATCATTTCCACTTTTGACGTATAGGCGTACAACAGATGAAATTAAGCTTTAGCTGCTTGGATCCCCTCCTCCAATCATATTTTAAAATACACCTTGATTGCATATTCCACATGTCCGAAGGACGAAATCCCTGTCCAATTTCGGCCATAGATGCTGCGAAAAAGAGCTTGAGAGAAGGACAATTTATCACCACAGCCTTGCCAGTGCGCGTGTTAATCATTCGGACACCACCACTGATTAAGACGAAACTTCATCCCTGCTATGCACCATTACCCAAGCAAATATGTGTCCAGCGTACGGGAACCAGTGAGGGTAATAGAAACAAATATGGGTGATCAACCACAGCCTTGCAGATCAGAGGAAACCACGCTTTCGAATAGCCCTGTACAAATGTTGTTCCTGGGCATGCATATTTGAGCCAAAAATGACGGAAGTGAATGGTTTCCGATCTCCTACTACGATATCTTAATGCAGTTTATCTCGATATATCCTTGAAATGAGAGAGCGGATGAGTGCGAAACATAATCTTTGTTATACAATTACGTCGTTCGAAACGTATTTGTGCGTTTATCTTGTAAGATTTCAATCATTTTGCTTCTCGAATGTGAAGGAACTGGATCATGCATTGATGGATTTGTGGTTCATCTGCCTCTACTATGTGAGGTCGGACGAGTTGCACCATGTGTTACTTTAAGTTACATTTGGAATTTCACGTCAGCATGTGCATGCACATATCGGCGTTTCATTAACGTTACGTCTTGCATATTGTTTATTGTGTATTGTGTACTGAAGGTATATTGGATTCAGTATACAATATGCAACATACAACATACAACATACAATGGCCTGTATTGTATATATCGTGCTAAGTACAAAGTCTTAGCGTGTAAATAACATGCAAAATATATTTGTGCAAAGGTGGTATTTCATTACATAATTATTGCCTTGAAACCACCAACTAGTTCCTGGAAATTCCCCTCAACGTCTTCGTGTGGTCTGTTTCCGAACCATCCCGCTTGGCGGGGCTACGAGTCCTCTGGACAGTAAATGTTCGTACTTCGCAAGTATTGTCCTCCGGACAAATTTGGTGTCGCCGCCCCACCTTGATAACACGATGCATTGTATAGTTGTCAACGATGTTAAAAGTTCCGCTGAAATCTTCAATCAGCAGCTATATGTTTCATTTGCTGACTCCGCTATCAAATCGTGGAGGCATACCTCCTTCGGCCGTCCTAGAACCGACTTTAATGAGCAAATTGGCTCCGAACCAAAGGTGCTCACATGCACGTCTTGCAACAATTTCTGTCGGGGTGACAGGTTAAAAGCGAGCAATTACATAAAACCGATACATTTTCGATCACATATAAAACCCAACACAACTGGTGAGGGGTCGCCTGTGACTACTACTACTACTGCTGCTACTGCTACTACTACTACTACTACTACTACTACTACTACTACTACTACTACTACTACTACTACTACTACTACTACTACTACTACTACTACTACTACTACTACTACTACTACTACTACTACTACTACTACTACTACTGCTACTACTACTACTACTACTGCTACTACTACTGCTACTACTACTGCTACTACTACTACTATTACGACTATGACTACTAAGACTACTACTACTACTACTACTACTACTTCTACTACTACTACGCTATGTGCAAGTTCCACGACAGCTTATAACTGATATGTCTTGTGACCAGAATGGCGGGATAATTGTTGTATAGCAGCTTTTTAGATTAACTTTCTCCAAGCGGTTTTAGTACGAAGGTTTCGATGACGCTTTATTGTCAGGCTTACGTCGGGTGGCAGAAGCAGACACAGGTTATCCGACTTTGAAGCAATAAGGCAGCATTTACTGACGATACCATAACCGTGCGACAGCGAGTAGGATGCCAGATTACCACGTGATGCTCCAGGTTCCGATCTGCCGCACATTGCACAATCTGTTCCATATTCTCAGAAGAAATAAATGTTTCAATTTTCCATTGATGTTTCTGGTTTCCTCGCGATGTGTACTCTCTGAGGCGATATGACTGGACATACGTCGTGCCATGAGCGCCACCTTAACTGCCAATTTTGTAGCTTAATTTGTTGAACTAACAACAAGTTGAACTAAATTAATTAAAGTGCCCAAAATGGAAGACTCAGGGCAGCAGAAATTGTTCATCCGTATCTTCTGCATTAGCTTGCAAACGAAAACAGCTCCTAAGCTGCACAATCATCCACTCGCACATAATGGCAATATGAATTGTTTCGCCACCGTTAAAGGCCCGTTGAAGTTTCGCCACCGTTAAAGGCCCGTTGAAATGCAAACGTCGCCAGCGAGCCAGATTGGACCTGCGATAGCGTTGGAGTGGGGTAGGGAAGGAATCTCTGCGACGCAGGCAGCCTAGCGCACCACCGGATGGCGGCCTAGCGCACCACCGAATGGCGGCCTAGCGCACCACCGGATGCTGCACCAGGCGGCCTAGCGCACCACCGGATGTTGCACCAGGCGGCCTAGCGCACCACCGGATGCTGCACCAAGTTATCACATGATGCTAATGTTGAATACCCACGACATTATTCATATTTGAGCGTCTCATCAATATCCAATACAGCTGGTTAATTCGTGAGTCATGAGTCATTCTGATGATACCTAAAACGGCGATGTTTTTATGTAAAACATTACATTTGACGTGATCGGTAAGGCCCGAATAAGCAACCAAATTTTGGCATAGAACGATGATAAATATATTCGTATTGCAGTTTAATGGTATTGACGATGTTGAGTGGGAATTTTGAGAGTCGAATTTTCCAGGCATTCCGCCATGCCTATTTAAACTTGAATGTTCAGAGCCGAGGGTTCCTCTCAAGGAACCACTGAGGAAAAGGACACATTTCGTTTGTCAGCGCCAAGCGGCATGTGACTGCTGCTGAGCAGTAACCGTCACGTGCCACGGAAGACCCACGTGACGGCTGCTGAGCAGTAACCGTCACGTGCCACGGAAGACCCACGTGATGGCTGCTGAGCAGTAACCGTCACGTGCCACGGAAGACCCACGTGACGGCTGCTGAGCAGTAACCGTCACGTGCCACGAAGACCCACGTGACGGCTGCTGAGCAGTAACCGTCACGTGCCACGGAAGACCCACGTGACGGCTGCTGAGCAGTAACCGTCACGTGCCACGGAAGACCCACGTGATGGCTGCTGAGCAGTAACCGTCACGTGCCACGGAAGACCCACGTGACGGCTGCTGAGCAGTAACCGTCACGTGCCCGAAGACCCACGTGACGGCTGCTGAGCAGTAACCGTACGTGCCACGAAGACCCACGTGACGGCTGCTGAGCAGTAACCGTCACGTGCCACGGAGACCCACGTGACGGCTGCTGAGCAGTAACCGTCACGTGCCCGGAAGACCCACGTGACGGCTGCTGAGCAGTAACCGTCACGTGCCACAAGACCCACGTGACGGCTGCTGAGCAGTAACCGTCACGTGCCCGGAAGACCCACGTGACGGCTGCTGAGCAGTAACCGTACGTGCCACGAAGACCCACGTGACGGCTGCTGAGCAGTAACCGTCACGTGCCACGAAGACCCACGTGACGGCTGCTGAGCAGTAACCGTCACGTGCCACGGAAGACCCACGTGACGGCTGCTGAGCAGTAACCGTCACGTGCCACGGAAGACCCACGTGATGGCTGCTGAGCAGTAACCGTCACGTGCCACGGAAGACCCACGTGACGGCTGCTGAGCAGTAACCGTCACGTGCCACGGAAGACCCACGTGACGGCTGCTGAGCAGTAACCGTCACCTGCCACAGAAGACCCACGTGACGGTTGCTGAGCAGTAACCGTCACCTGCCACAGAAGACTCGAGACATGCCAGTACGTCGGTGAAGATTTGATGATATTCAGTGAGCTTATGTGATGGATCAGACCTCCCCACACACAATGTCCATGGTCCGTGGTCAGTCGGCTGAGACTTGGGCTGGCTATAGCTTGACACCACGGGATCGGAGCCGAGTAGATCACCGTCAAATATATACGTATATATATATATATATATATATATATATATATATATATATATATATATAACAGGTCGCATCAGACGTGGTAGCACAGGCCGAGCCGTGGACCGATCGCCGGAGGCAGTCACGTGATGACGCCGCGGTGCAGTATGTCACAGCCTGACCCCGGGGACAGCCGGGGCCGACACAACATCGCCACAGGCGGTGACACAAAGTCGCCGCGTAGCGTCGCTGGCCACCTGAGTGCGGCTGCCGCGCGCCAGCTGCAGGCTTGCGGCTGCCGCGCGCCAGCTGTAGGCTTGCGGCTGCCGTGCGCCAGCTGCAGGCTTGCGGCTGCCGTGCGCCAGCTGCAGGCTTGCGGCTGCCGTGCGCCAGCTGCAGGCTTGCGGCTGCCGCGCGCCAGCTGCAGGCTTGCGGCTGATGCGTTCGGCCGCGACGCGTTGCGTGCGACGCCCATTTGAGTTTGCGATCGGGTCTCGCGTTGCGGGGCGCTCTGGTCTCGTGTTAGGCCCGGCTGTCGAGAGTCCTCCCCTCCCCCCCCCCATCAAGTTTTTCAGTGATAGTGAATGAATGAGTAGACGCATGAGTGAATGAGTATTCGCAAAGACACAACATTTTCAATAGCTTCTCATACATCTGTTCTGCATGTTTTGTAAGCATTGCAGGTCCGTGTCGTCAACGGTTATTGACCTGTAACGGGTCAACGTGAGTGACGTCCCAAACTCGTGAAAGTGCCGCCAATTGTCGTATTTGCAATATATAAGGACAAACCCAGATCAGGCTGTTCTGTCATCAGCCGACAGCGTCCTATCTGGAAATATAAATCAAAGTCGGTGACCGCTTGATGTGGAGGTCAATGTTCTCAGGGACTCCCACACGTGAGAAAATAGCAATCCAGTCAGCAGCGCTAAGGGAACTATGAAAATGATAAGCATTGATCGTATGAATGCGCCTCGTATTAACAAGCCTGGGCAGTTTAGTTAATCCAGCATGGGCTCTAAGAAAACAGTGGTCACTATAAGCACACTTAAGAACTGAAACGGTTGACACAAGCGAGTGACGATTACAACAAATGACATCAAGAAGAGATCCAGTTCGAATATAAGTGGATTGGTGGACATATTTGCAAAAATTATGCTGTGCATTAAAAAAACAGAACTAGAGTTATAGTGCACAATATTACTATTATTAAAATTAGGTGACCTATTATTAAAATATCGCCTGAAAATTATATAATGACTTTCTACACATGCATTTATAGTGAATCAACGCCTGCCGACATGGCACACAGTATAGCGAGCCGGACGGTACACATCGCACTAGGTAAAACGGCGACCATATGAAGTGGTGCCGTACAACCGGAGTGTTTCCAGCTGGGATAAGGCCCGGTTTGCGACTGACTGGCGTTGTCCAACCTTAGAAGTATCATTGATGAGTGGCGAGTACATCCACACCCCTTCAGCCATTACCATCCGCTTTATCGGCAAGAAATCAAAAGTAGCCAGGACAATAAAAATATCGCGGGAAAGTTTCAGGACGCAGCCAAGTTTGCACTAAAACACATACTACAATCATATATATCGCGCACACACACATAGACACACACACACAAACACATACACACACACACACACATATATATATATATATACATATATATATATATATATACCTATACATATTATTGAAACACCAGGTTTGGTTTGCATTTTCACCGGCGGACGGGGCCGGTATATCATCCAATAAGGGATGATAATCGCCAAAACAAAACAACATTACAAATATTATCCAGGCCGCAGGCGTTTTGCACGCGCAGCTCACGTGCCAAATCTTGCAAGTGCGTGCTCGCTGGCCAAAGCGCCGGCATGTCGGAGGCTTTTCAGGTCCCTTTGTTTCGCGCATGCTTTCGGGCGCTAAAAGCACTCGGTGTCAGCTCGGTGGATGTTGTGCATTACCCGCTACAAATTTATCACGTAGTAAATGTCAATGCCAACAGATGCGCGCTAACGATTGCTGTATAGTGACAGCGACACAGTGCAGCCTATGACCGTGGTGAACTACAGATGCCACGTATTTGGGGCATAATGGTTAATCCTAGTTCGTATGGCGGGGGGGGGGATCGATGTCGGCAAACTGAGTGTGGCAATATTGTATGATGATAACTATCGCATCGTACGGACTCCGAGGTGGTGCTGTATAATTCGATCTGATGTGCCTTTGCTGTCGAATCGTTGTCCGTACGATTATAAGTGTACTTGTTCTACGGATGTGTGGACGTGTGTGGACGCTAGCTGCTAGGCTTATCAGTGGACTAGCCAAGTTCGAGTATGAGGACAGGCTCATAGCATTAGGTATGTACTCCCCTCGGTAGAGGAGATTGAAAAAGCAATGCGATTGAGTTGCTTCCATGACAAGCTGAGTAATGCTCTTCAACTCAGTGAGTGCAAGGGAGTCACCAATTCAGGCTAGACAAGTCGAGATGTAGTACAGCTAAACGCCAGCAAGCATTCGGTCAGGATGGTTGATCAAAGGGGCTGCTGGCTCTCTGTTGATGTGGTGTCCCCACTACAGTGGGGTCCCAACTACAGTGGGTCTCGTGGGTCCCCACAGGGGGGGGGGGAGGGTGGGGTCCCACTACAGTGGGGCCCCACTACAGTGGGGTCCCCACTACAGTGGGGTCCCCACCACTGTTAGTGGCCCTCGATGAATGTATGAAAAGCATGCCGGGTGGATCCGCTGCGTAAACCCTAGAACCTTCTAGAATAGAAGCATCTCACGTTCAAAGTGACATAGCGTCCAGGAGGATATTTAAGCTCATCCTCGATGAAAAACTGAGAACTGTGTTAAACATGATCTTGAAACAGTGCCTGGTACTTCCGGTGGTTCTCATTTTGCGATTTGGTTAGTTTTGAGCGGAAGCTGCGCATGTATATGCGAACGGCATTAATAACAAAAATGTTAAGTTTGAGCGCGATTGGATGGCAGTAACAACTGCCTCCCGACATTTTTATGACAACAACTTTGCCAGTTTTTCAATAAATTTCACTTTTAGACTACAATTACACGAGTATAGTGCGTTTAATGATATTATACACTCGCTTATGTGACGACTGGGTGCTCTGCAACATTTATCTGCGCAAAACGTGTGGTATTTTATCCAAAGGTTCGCGAGATGTGGCCCAAAGCGCAATTGGTTCCTGGCATTTTGGCCCAGTGGCGACATCTATGAACGATATTCGGAGACGCTAGAGCGACTAAGAACATGAAATGTGGCCACCGAAGCGGCGGATACTGGTGGATTGCAATGTTGGAAACTCGACTTTGTCAGCATCTATTCCACAAAAACAAATCAGTGTATTCCTCACATGCATGCTGTTGGTTGATATTTATCAAAATTGACCCGCTTTAACACGCGCACTGGAGGGGGGCGAAATCCGCCCACCCCTCCGGTTTTCGCAAATAACTGCAGATTTTACCGGTCGATATACGCGATTTTCGGTGTAACTACTTAGAAATGAACGGCGCGTCGTTTAAAGCAAGAAAAATGGAAACTGGCCGAAAATTTTTCAAGTTAGGGGCCGCTAAAATAAAAAAATGTTATAGCGCCAGACCACAAAAATCGGCGCTGATGCGCTTCCAGTATACTGACAAAAGGGAAGTGTTCTAGGCAACACTAGCGACTTATTTGATGCATATTGATATGCTGTATAGTTTCAAGGTCATGTTAGGTCACCAAGATCAAGTCAGGTCAAGTTCATGACAGGTTAATGGAACCAAACTTGATCAACTGGAATGTTGTCATAAATGCACTACTGGTTGTCATTTGTACTGTTTGTCATTGCGTTTCCATACTTTATTCATGTACTTCACTCCCTTCTTCACGAAGCCTATTGCTCCGAGCTGCCCGACGGAGCAGTCGGGCGGGCGGCCGGTTCCGGTAACTGGAACAGGTAACTGACCTGATAAAGTGCTGCTATATAGGTGACCTGAGGTCAAATGTTGGGTCTAGCATCTGCATTGCATCATTAGTAATGTCCAAAACATCATTGATGCCAATTTTTGAGCATTTAAACACAATCACAGCGATCCATAACGATGACAAGCCAAGCCACGCAAAACCGGAAAATTTTGTCAATCTGACCTCATTTGACCTTGAAGATATTGAGCTAAGGTCACAAAAATTGCACAGGATAGAGTTCACTACCGTGCCCATCCACCCTGCGAATTTCGTTTCTCCAGCTTTACTAGGAGCCGAGATCTTAGGGGGGCGGAATCCGCCCCCTCCAGTGCGCGTAATTCTCAGAGGCCCTCCAGGGCGCGTGTTAATAAGGCACACATGGGCCTTAATAAGGTATTGGGTTCTCGGTAGCCATGGACTATGGACCTATGGGCATAACTCGGGCCTGGAAATAGCGATGAACCACTATGCTCAGTTTCGGGCTCTCACATCATACAAGCAGGTTATTTTACGTCAATGTATTGCTCGCATGACCACCGCGACATACAATCGACAGTAAAAGCGACAACCACATTCATGTAGAGAACTGATTTGTTTCAGACGTGAGTAACTTACGAGTGCAGTGTATGTACCATGTTGTCGTACAGTGGTGTGCTTCCCTTACGGGTGCAGTGTATGCAAGATACTGTCGTACAGCAGCAGCATACATCGATAGGTGATTGGTTTCCTTGGGGACGAGTGGTCTAGGGGTAAGATGCTCGTCTCACAATTGAATGGTTGTGTGTTCGAGTCTCACCTGTCGCTACTCTCCGCCCGCGACCAATCGGCGTGAGAGATTGGCGACGCTGCATGACTCAACGGTCGACGTGTCGTAAAACCAATGACCAACCAAAAAAGGGCCTCCGCTCGCTTTTTAATCCTCAATCTCTAACAAGGCTGAACTTAAAATATAGCTAAAGATTCATAGCTTAGTTAGCAACCATGTCACAATAATATTCTCAGCCTTCGAAAAACACATTGAACAACACTCAGGCACGACTTAACTAAATCCGGGATACACCACGGTGGCAAGGTTGAGAAGCTGCGCTACGATGTAGAGTGCAATGGAATGCATCACCGCACATGCCACTAGTCGAGCGGGAAGAGGTCGCGCCCACTGTCACTTCGCTGTCTACTCCGTATCTGGCAACGTCATTGTGTGCGAGGCCACGGCTCATCTAAACGCACCAGCAGCGAATTATCTTCGGCTAAATCGCACGCCAGAAATACCGGTCGCACGTTCACCCGCCCCTTGCCCCACACTATATCGGCTGACCCCGTGCGCGGTCGCCGACCTCGCCCGGAGCGGCGACCTCGTGACCTGTCCGACGCAGAGGTCAGCGTGCGGCTACTGAAGAGAGTCTTACACGTCAACTGCTGAGACGTTGAATGCATTGGAGTTGTCCGCTTGTGTTGACGTGCCTTGTGTGTTGCTGAGCGCACGTGCAGGTCAGTGTACGTGTCTTGCGTTTTGCTGACCGCACGTGCAGGCCTGTGTACGTGCCTTGCGGGCGCACCAGGTTGCAGGTGTTGTTGCAAACACGTCCGGTAAGGATTGGGGTAAACTTTAAACACGGTCGGTCAGGATAAGGGTACGGTTTAAGCACCGTCGGTAAGGAGTAGCGTAAGCTTGAAACACGGCCGGTAAGGAGCGGGTAGCCCTTCAACACGGCCGATAATGAGTAGGTTAAGCTTTGCTCCCAGATTTATATGTACAACTTCGTTTTCATTTCGGCCTCAATCGTTCGTCTGGCGTTTTGACTACAAAACAAAGTCGATCAGCAGCAGTGGCCGAGGTTGAATGTGGCCAAATTGGTCAGGTGAGCCGGCATTTCATGCACGACCGTGCAAAATGCCGTTCGGCGGTCTGGCATGCCAACACTAGGAGCAGGCCACCTATTGACAGACGGAGACGGCAACACAATGCCAGGTTCCCCGGTCCCACGATGATTAACGACGAGGAAAATGTGACGTCGACTCTTGTAACGGCACTATGACGTCGGCAGTTACACGAAAGACGTAAATGACGCGAGCATGAGTGGCATAGGTCAAGTCTACGGGAGGTCAAAGTTCAAATATTCAGGCCGTTACAATGCATGTTGAAATGTGCCGAGAACTGCACTCATCTGGCCGCTACCAGTCAAGTTCAGCCATGTGAAATAGCTTGATGTCTTACACCAAGTTTGCGTGGAATGTAATTAGCTCCGAACGGTTGCTGAAACTACCAACTTGTGCAAGAATTCGTCAATCACTGTCATATGCAAATCATTTCGTCAGCAGTGGTTTAGCAATGTCAACCATGCCACGAGTGGCACATGACCATGTCAGCGGCACAAGAGCAACGGTTTCGATGCAGCACGAAGTGATTTAACTCTGAGCACATTGCAATAGGTGAGGTGGAAGCTAGAAGTCTATTCCATTGCATATGTGAAAAGATAGACGACCCGACCCGACCTGATCCGACCTGATCCGACCCGATCCGACCTGATCCGACCCGACCTGACCTGACCCGACCTGACCTGACATGACCCCACCTGACACGACACTACGATTTTGAAACCTTGATAGCTACATCATTACAGCGCTTTGAGTCCTATCTTCAAATTATTATTAGATATCGTTGTTTGATTTGAATCTGCAGCGCTTGACTTAACCATATCTTCTTTGAATTCCAAGCGTGTTTTACTTGTTTGTTTGCTCAACGATAATGGTTGATGGAGGAGCTTGGCAATGCCGATCCAGGCGGCTCCGGCTAAGTGCCAGCCAGTCGCCGATCATGCGGCTACGTCAACGTGTCACGTGACTTGCGCACCCTGAGGCTGGGCACTGCGATGGCGGTGTCAGTCTGATGGAGGGTGCCGCGGTGAACGGCTGTATGCGGCATAAGCCGAACGGAAAAGCAAACAAACTTGGAAAGTCCGAGGGACGGTGGCAGAGCGCGACCATATTCGGCCGATGGGCACGATTTAGGCAAGATTGCAGCCAATATCGGCCGAAACGAATGTTTTTCCAATGCACATATCCAGAAATACACGGCAGCATTTCCACAGTCTGGCTCCCCGGGCCATACGTCGAGCACGTGATTTGAACTTACTGTGCCGAATCATCCAAATGGGATTTACTCATTATTCTAGATGCTTACTTTCTCGCGAAAAGTCGATGCAACAAGAATGAGCTAAATGTACTTACGGACTGCCAGGCGAGCAGTCACATTCGATTCACCAGCTTCCTGGTGCAGAATGTTGGCCGATCATGAACCTGCAGCAGGTAATACTGAGCTCTATATCCGGTGTTTTGTCCTGGCTGGTCTAGTACTCGAGTCGCTGCTGGCGCCGTATGCTGCTGCCCAAGTAACGCACTCCTAGTCCTGGAGTTGCTCAATTGCTTACGGAACGGGTGCACAACGAGAAGGGAGGGGAGGACGTCCAGGGTGCTGGATAGATGCTGCGGGAGGGGAGGACGTCCAGGGTGCTGGATAGATGCTGCGGGAGGGAGGACGTCCAGGGTGCTGGATAGACGCTGCGGGAGGGAGGACGTCCAGGGTGCTGGATAGAGCTGCGGGAGGGAGGACGTCCAGGGTGCTGGATAGACGCTGCGGGAGGGGAGGACGTCCAGGGTGCTGGATAGACGCTGCGGGAGGGGAGGACGTCCAGGGTGCTGGATAGACGCTGCGGGAGGGGAGGACGTCCAGGGTGCTGGATAGACGCTGCGGGAGGGGAGGACGTCCAGGGTGCTGGATAGACGCTGCGGGAGGGGAGGACGTCCAGGGTGCTGGATAGACGCTGCGGGAGGGGAGGACGTCCAGGGTGCTGGATAGACGCTGTGCTGTGTCACGCTCCTTCTACCTCATGCACTGATCGTGCACTGTATGCCGCGAACAAACTGTCGGTACGTGTTCGGCACATCATGCAGAATACTGTCACAGAATCTAACTATTACCCGACCTCGGCACAGCATACAGCATACTGTCACAGAAGCTGACGATCACCGACCTCAGCCTACAGCATACTGTCACAGAAGCTGACGATCACCGACCTCGGGGTACGCTCACGTGACATGACCTAGTCACGGGGCAGTGGCCGGCTATGTACATCACCCGACCTCGGGGCACGCTCACGTGACATGATCTAGTCACGAGGCAGTGGCCGGCTATGTACATCACCCGACCTCGGGGCACGCTCACGTGACATGACCTAGTCACGAGGCAGTGGCCGGCTATGTACATCACCCGACCTCGGGGCACGCTCACGTGACATGACCTAGTCACGAGGCAGTGGTCGGCTATGTACATCACCCGACGTCGGGGTACGCTCACGTGACATGACCTAGTCACGGGGCAGTGGCCGGCTATGTACATCACCCGACCTCGGGGCACGCTCCCGTGACATGACCTAGTCACGGGGCAGTGGCCGGCTATGTACATCACCCGACCTCGGGTGATGTACATAGACATGACCTAGTCACGAGGCAGTGGCCGGCTATGTACATCACCCGACCTCGTGGTACGCTCACGTGACATGACCTAGTCACGAGGCAGTGGCCGGCTATGTACATCACCCGACCTCGGGGTACGCTCACGTGACATGACCTAGTCACGAGGCAGTGGCCGGCTATGTACATCACCCGACCTCGGGGCACGCTCACGTGACATGACCTAGTCACGAGGCAGTGGCCGGCTATGTACATCACCCGACCTCGGGGCACGCTCACGTGACATGATCTGGTCACGAGGCAGTGGCCGGCTATGTACATCACCCGACCTCGGGGTACGCTCACGTGACATGACCTAGTCACGAGGCAGTGGCCGGCTATGTACATCACCCGACCTCGGGGCACGCTCACGTGACATGACCTAGTCACGAGGCAGTGGCCGGCTATGTACATCACCCGACCTCGGGGCACGCTCACGTGACATGACCTAGTCACGGGGCAGTGGCCGGTTATGTACATCACCCGACCTCGGGGTACGCTCACGTGACATGACCTAGTCACGAGGCAGTGGCCGGCTATGTACATCACCCGACCTCGGGGTACGCTCACGTGACATGATCTAGTCACGGGGCAGTGGCCGGTTATGTACATCACCCGACCTCGGGGCACGCTCACGTGACATGACCTAGTCACGGGGCAGTGGCCGGTTATGTACATCACCCGACCTCGGGGCACGCTCACGTGACATGACCTAGTCACGGGGCAGTGGCCGGTTATGTACATCACCCGACCTCGGGGTACGCTCACGTGACATGACCTAGTCACGAGGCAGTGGCCGGCTATGTACATCACCCGACCTCGGGGTACGCTCACGTGACATGACCTAGTCACGAGGCAGTGGCCGGCTATGTACATCACCCGACCTCGGGGTACGCTCACGTGACATGACCTAGTCACGAGGCAGTGGCCGGCTATGTACATCACCCGACCTCGGGGTACGCTCACGTGACATGATCTGGTCACGAGGCAGTGGCCGGCTATGTACATCACCCGACCTCGGGGTACGCTCACGTGACATGACCTAGTCACGAGGCAGTGGCCGGCTATGTACATCACCCGACCTCGGGGCACGCTCACGTGACATGACCTAGTCACGGGGCAGTGGCCGGCTATGTACATCACCCGACCTCGGGGCACGCTCACGTGACATGACCTAGTCACGAGGCAGTGGCCGGCTATGTACATCACCCGACCTCGGGGTACGCTCACGTGACATGACCTAGTCACGAGGCAGTGGCCGGCTATGTACATCACCCGACCTCGGGGCACGCTCACGTGACATGACCTAGTCACGAGGCAGTGGCCGGCTATGTACATCACCCGACCTCGGGGCATTCTCACGTGACATGACCTAGTCACGAGGCAGTGGCCGGCTATGTACATCACCCGACCTCGGGGCACGCTCACGTGACATGACCTAGTCACGAGGCAGTGGCCGGCTATGTACATCACCCGACCTCGGGGCACGCTCACGTGACATGACCTGGTCACGAGGCAGTGGCCGGCTATGTACATCACCCGACCTCGTGGCACGCTCACGTGACATGACCTAGTCACGGGGCAGTGGCCGGCTATGTACATCACCCGACCTCGGGGCACGCTCACGTGACATGACCTAGTCACGAGGCAGTGGCCGGCTATGTACATCACCCGACCTCGGGGTACGCTCACGTGACATGACCTAGTCACGAGGCAGTGGCCGGCTATGTACATCACCCGACCTCGGGGTACGCTCACGTGACATGACCTAGTCACGAGGCAGTGGCCGGCTATGTACATCACCCGACCTCGGGGCACGCTCACGTGACATGACCTAGTCACGAGGCAGTGGCCGGCTATGTACATCACCCGACCTCGGGGCACGCTCACGTGACATGACCTAGTCACGAGGCAGTGGCCGGCTATGTACATCACCCGACCTCGGGGTACGCTCACGTGACATGACCTAGTCACGAGGCAGTGGCCGGCTATGTACATCACCCGACCTCGGGGCACGCTCACGTGACATGACCTAGTCACGAGGCAGTGGCCGGCTATGTACATCACCCGACCTCGGGGCACGCTCACGTGACATGACCTAGTCACGGGGCAGTGGCCGGCTATGTACATCACCCGACCTCGGGGTACGCTCACGTGACATGACCTAGTCACGAGGCAGTGGCCGGCTATGTACATCACCCGACCTCGGGGTACGCTCACGTGACATGACCTAGTCACGAGGCAGTGGCCGGCTATGTACATCACCCGACCTCGGGGCACGCTCACGTGACATGACCTAGTCACGAGGCAGTGGCCGGCTATGTACATCACATCACCCGACCTAGTCACGAGGCAGTGGCCGGCTTGTCATCACCGACCTCGGGGCACGCTCACGTGACATGACCTAGTCACGAGGCAGTGGCCGGCTATGTACATCACCCGACCTCGGGGTACGCTCACGTGACATGACCTAGTCACGAGGCAGTGGCCGGCTATGTACATCACCCGACCTCGGGGTACGCTCACGTGACATGACCTAGTCACGAGGCAGTGGCCGGCTATGTACATCACCCGACCTCGGGGTACGCTCACGTGACATGACCTAGTCACGAGGCAGTGGCCGGCTATGTACATCACCCGACCTCGGGGTACGCTCACGTGACATGACCTAGTCACGAGGCAGTGGCCGGCTATGTACATCACCCGACCTCGGGGTACGCTCACGTGACATGACCTAGTCACGAGGCAGTGGCCGGCTATGTACATCACCCGACCTCGGGGCACGCTCACGTGACATGATCTGGTCACGAGGCAGTGGCCGGCTATGTACATCACCCGACCTCGGGGTACGCTCACGTGACATGACCTAGTCACGAGGCAGTGGCCGGCTATGTACATCACCCGACCTCGGGGCACGCTCACGTGACATGACCTAGTCACGAGGCAGTGGCCGGCTATGTACATCACCCGACCTCGGGGCACGCTCACGTGACATGACCTGGTCACGAGGCAGTGGCCGGCTATGTACATCACCCGACCTCGGGGCACGCTCACGTGACATGACCTAGTCACGAGGCAGTGGCCGGCTATGTACATCACCCGACCTCGGGGCACGCTCACGTGACATGACTTAGTCACGAGGCAGTGGCCGGCTATGTACATCACCCGACCTCGGGGTACGCTCACGTGACATGACCTAGTCACGAGGCAGTGGCCGGTTATCACACAGCGAGCCATGTGGAACAAATGCAGCCGCAAGACCTGTCCTGGAACAAAGATTGCGAGCGCTTTAGATGAAATATGGAGATGAAGGCAGGAAAATGTGAAAATTGAGACGGCAGTTTTAATTCTGGATGAACCGTATACTGGGAACACTGCAAAAAGCGACTGGCGGTTCAGAAGCGATACAGTCGTGTCTCAGGCTGAGTTGATGCGAACTGCTCGCACATACATAGCACTGCGCTCGCTCGGGTATCGTCCACGCCTATCATCGGATATGAAAATAGTGCAGGTGTCCGGCCATGCTGATCTCAGTATGCCTGTCAGGATGTCGTATCCGTCATGATCAATGAAAGCCAAATCACTGGAAACGAGCGCGGTCCCTCCCGCCCGCCTCATCGACGTCGCTTGTGTCCTGTTGACGTCATCGACGTCATTTTGGGGTCCCACTGACGTCATCGACACCACCTGCGTCCTGTTGATGTCATGGACATCCTGCTGATGTAACCTAAAACCCAAATAACTAACTAACTGTCATGCTGACATCAATTATGTACTGTTGGTATCACTTATATCCTGCTAACATCAGCTATGTCCTGACATCACTTATATCCTGCTGACATCAGCTATGTACTGCCGATATCATTTATATCCTGCTAACATCAGTTCTGTCCTGACATCACTTATATCCTGCTGACATCACTTCTGTCCTGCTGATATAACTTCCGTCCTGCTGACATCATTTTTATCCTGCTGACATCACTTATGCCCTGCTGACATCACTTTCATCCTGCTGACATCACTTCTATCCTGCTGACATCAATTTTGTCCTGGCGACATCACTTGTGTCCTTGTGACGTCGCTCTCCAACTGTCGCGCAGATGACGACACTCGAGCCGACCGCTGAGGTCATCAACGCCACGGCGGCCTGCAACGGCAGCGAGGAGCTGCTGGCCAACGGCAGCTGCGTCGCCCAGTCGGGCGGCATGAACTACAACCCGTTCATCATGCCCTGGTGGCGGCAGACGGTGTGGACGCTCATCTACATGGCGCTGGTCATCGTCGGCACCGGCGGCAACATCATCGTCATCTGGATCGTGCTCGCCCACAAGCAGGTGGGTGGCGGGCGGGTGCGACCGGCAGCTCAGCGAGTTCGTTTCGGACGGCGTCGCTTGTTTGTTTGTTCATCGGGTGGTTCGTTGTTATCACCATGGCGACAATGGTCAAATATATATGGCAATGGACGTCGTACGTGGCAGTCGTGAACATTCACACTAAGCATTGGATGGGGATAATCTGTTTTGTTTGTTGTGCGGTGCACGACGCACTTTATGCACGATCGCGGCTATTAGCGCCGCCCACACTGTGTCGCCGGGGGGCGCGGGATTGGGAAATGTCCTGAGCGGTGTGGGTGTTGAACCCGGGACCTTGGTACCCAGAGCTCAACACTTTAACCACATGCCCCCCCCCCCCTGGGCGGCGCCGCATGTGCGATAGCGCACCATATGAGTATGCCTCCATCACGAGAGCGGGGAGGTGATGTTTTTCGGCCGAGATAATCTAAATTATTCAGCATAATTATCAATTAGTGTCGCTTTGAGCTGCTTCAGCTTGTTCACCTTTTATATGTCCGGGTTATGTGCACCTTCTTGATCAACATCTCCACATCTGCCTATCCATTAGACCGACCCATCGAGCATTGGAACACATTATCCCTCCCCAATGAAAAGTCGTGGTTGCGCAAGAGGATGCATAATATAATTGAATTAAAATTGCGGTGGTGGTGTGAATATTCTGTAATGAAGCCTTGGTCAAATGGCGGAATTTGCATGCCCGCTGGATTATCAAGTAGGCCTTATTATTTTATTATATTATAATATATTATAATATTATGATATATTTTAATTATTATAATTATCATAGCACATTATTACAATATTATCCGGTAAGCCGGTTATACACAGTGGTGTTGAATTCAAAGCAATTTGTTTGCGCAACCGTGTTATCCTTTTTGTGACAATGCTGGTCGAAGCTCATCTCATAGCCGGTCAACGTTACTAATGAGTCAAGATTGAAATCATCAAACCCGCTTTTAAAGTTCCAAGGATACTATTTGTGTCTTGTGTCTTACGCATCACTAGAATACAAAACGGACGTTTCAAGCTGATGTGTCTACGCTTTCTTCCATACAGCTTGCGTGACATTTTCATTTTGCACAAGAACTTCGTGCAAATTATACGATAGGCAACTAGTGCGGACATCGATGGCAGCGCCTCTGGTGGCTGGTATTGGTACTATTAACGCATGCTCAAATGTTATGCATTTTGTTGCTTATTTGTGCCATAATTTCAGTGCTTAACTAATGGAGAAATTGCCTTAGATCCGTTATCGTCCATTACAATCCACTGCGAACTTAATATTGATACATTAGACACTTTAGGCAGCATGTATACTGGCCTGTGCAGTTCGCACAATTGGAACTACCGGTCTCTTTGCGAACCTACGTTAAAATCACGGCGTGACTCATGAAATGTCCACTTCGGATGGTGTTGCCGAGACCGCAGAGGGTAAGCAACAGAAAGAAAAAAAAACGTTTTAAAAAAATTTGACTCGGGTTTTGAGGTTTTAAAATGTTTGACATGCTGTCAACATAAGTGAAATTTCCAAAGCTACATTGTTTGTGAAAAATTGGTAGATTGTTCGAAATTTGTCCACCCCAGATAAAAATCTGTATTTCATTGGGAACATGTCGGATTTTTTTTTGTTAGCTTCGGAAATAATTAGGCTCGGGATTTTTTTGGTTTAATATCCACCGATTCCCAATATTATGCACTGCCATCGGCGTTTCTGGCACTGTCCTTCGAATGGACTGAGATAAATGTTCGAGGCATTTAGGTTCTATCAATGAATCGTCATTAGTTTATTACGTACATAATTCAGCCTTGAGGTCACCTCAGGCAATGTCTCAACCCTCCCCGTCTTTCCGGTCTTATCCTCACACCCCGTCTCGAGGGGGTCTATAGGGACCCCCTCGTCTAATCTCCAAACTAAGCATCGCACGCAAACGAAATAGGTGTCATCGGAAAGCGCTCGACAAGTAGGGCCAGACATCACCCCCCCCGCCCCAGAAAAAAAACACAAAAAGTGACGTCACTAGGGGGCCTAGGCTTTCACGACTTACATCATGTTTTGGCTCTGTTTTTTTTGGAGACTTGAAAAATTATTTGTAATCAGAAAAGGAAAGCGAAATCGATCAGGGTCCTAAAATTTCTGGCTACCCAAAATTCATTTTTTTTTTTGAATTTTCACAATTTTGAGTTTTCAAGTGTTCTTTAATTTTCCTTTTCTAATGGGTAGAGCGGACCGAAAAACGTTGTTCGAAGTCAACTTACACCAATAAAAAATGCTTACTTTAGCCAGAATCTTCGATTTTTACTCGAATGGGCAAATATGCAAAGCTAATAAGTAATCAAAAACGGAATAAAATCCTCTAGTGCGTTTTGTTGCGTCCCTAAATATAAGCAAATGCTGCAAGTTTCATTAAAATATCTTCATCTGTTAAAGCGTAACGACTGATTGAACTTTTTTGGAGGTGACCTCACTTGACCTTGACTAACTTGTTGATCTTAGATGACCTGACTTCAAACTTTTGACACGACATTCCAAATTGATGTGGAAAAGGTATGCCAAAATTCGGCGCGCTGACGCGCGCCGTTCTTTCACTATCCGCGCAAAGCCTTAGGGGGTCGGTAATGACCCCCAAGACGGCGCGGGTTAACACACCCACGGTGGGCAGGGCAACCGTCAACCCGGCCGGTCTTTCAGGAATAGCTAATGAACCGAACAACGCAACGAGTTTAAACTTGGTGTAAGATATACTTCAGTGATTTGAGATGGTGTGTAAGACTTGTTGATTGATTATTTGGGTTTAAGGGCGCGCCGACCACAGGGTCGTTTGGCGCCCAGGTGTGTAAAGCTTACGAGCATAGGTCATGTCAGGTCACTTGTTCGGGGTAGGTCAGAGGTCATCACTCGAAATTAATTCACGGTTCCTATCTTTTTAAAGATAAAATTGACCGCCTTGAAACCTACTGGATTTAGTGTCGGCACGCTGCAGGTTCAATAATTTGCACGTAAATAACTGACATGACTTGATACGGGGGAAATATAATTTGTGTTGCCCTATTTACGATGTCATTGCTTATAACGCAGATTTTTGGGCCGACTTCAATTTGTTTACGGTATGGTCAATTATCTTTCGAACATGACCTGTACAAAGGACTGGTGACTGTCAGATCATGTCAAATATACACTCGATGCACCATTTCTTCAACGATTTGACATATGAAGTGTAATGATCTTGGGGGATGCAAGATCGCTATTCTAGGGCGGCATGCATCATTTTGCACGAAGGAAAACAACTTACGCCGTACATTTCGGTATGTATTGATGTAGCGTCATACACATATGATTATACATGACACCATAAATGCGACACGATGAAATTGGAAACGCACAACGTGGAAGAAACATACAAATGCGTCAATAGCATCACATCAGCTTCGCTGTGATCACCACTGTGATGAGCCCTGTTCCCTGGTCGTGCGCACAGTCACTCCACAACGACCTACGATCCACCAACGATCCACTCCACAAGACACTAGGCTTTGCTGGGTGTTCAGCGATAGGTCTTGCTGCGGGGCCGGCGGCAAATCTTACTGCGGGGCCGACGGCGAGTCTTGCTGCGGGACCGGCGGCGAATCTTGCTGCGGGGCCGGCGGCAGCAGTCCTTGCTGCAGGGCAGGCGGCATCAGGCAGTGCTGTGGGTGCTGCCGAGCTGGCGACAGATCTTGCTGCGGAGCCAGTGCCTGTAGACATTCTTGCGGGACCGGCGGCAGGTGCTGCTGAGAGATCAGTGGCAGGTGCTGCTACGGAGTCAACAGCATGTCTAGGTGCGGGTGCTGCGAGACCCGCGGCAGTGGTCCTTGCTGTAAGGCCGGTGGCAGGTTCTGCTGCGGGGCCAGCGGTAGGCCTTGCTGATGGGCCGGCTGCAGGTCTTGCTGTAGGGCCGGCTGCAGGTCTTGCTGCAGGTCTTGCTGCGTGGCCGGCGGCAGCAGTCTGCTGCGGGGCAGGCCTTGCTGTGAGGCCGGCTGCAGGTCGTGCTGCGGGGCCAGCGGCAGCAGTCCTTGCTGCGGGGCAGACGGCAGCAGGCCGTGCTGTGGGTGCTAATGGACCGGTGACAGATCTTGCTGCGGAGCCAGTGGCTGTAAATATTCTTGCGGGACAGGGCGGCAGGTACTGATGAAAGGTCTATGGCAGGTGCTGTCTCGGGGCCAGCAGCAGGTCTAGCTGCGGGTGCTGCGAGACCCACAGTAGCAGTCCTTGCTGCAAGGCCGTTGGCAGGTCTTGCAGCGGGGCAGGTGGCAGCGGTCCTTGCTGCGGGGCCGGCGGCAGGTCCTGTCATGAGGCCGACGGCGTGTCTTGCTGCGGGGCCAGCGACAGTAGCTGCGGGGCCGGCGGCAGGTCTTGCTGCGGGGCCGGCAGCAAGCCATGTTGCGGGGCAGGCGGCAGCAGTCCTTGTTGCTGGGTCAGCGGCAGGTTCTGCTGCTGGGGCGGCGACACTCCCGGCAGCTCTCGATAAGGTAAGGCTGCCATCACCGTCTGGTGGAGGCCGCCTTTCTTTTACAGTTAGGTGAGCTTTGGAATTGCTAGCTCTAGATAAAAGTTTCACAAAAGTCAGCTTCACTAGCAACGCCTCCAATTGGTTATCATTGAAGGTCAGCTGTCGGTGACATCCGAGGTTCACAAGGCTTGCAGCAACCTTTAGAGCATCAAAGCCAAGCAGAGCAGCAACATTGAATAAAAATGTCTTACTCAAAATAAATCACCACGATAAAAACAACACTTTATACATACACACCTACATGACTGCGCGGCTCGCAGCTGCAGTTCCTGTTACTGCGGCCCGCCAATAGCTTTTGCTCTGGCGCCAGCGTCAGCTCTTGCTGTGAGGCCGGCTGCAATGTTGCTGCGGGGTATGAAGCAACTGTTACTGCCAGGCGGGCAACAGCAATCAAACTACCGCTTGCTGATGGCTTCAGTAGCAGTCCATCTCCCGAAACGCTTCGCCGACACGCCTCCCAAACGCAATCTTCATAACCAGCTCAATCCCATGGTGCCGCTGAACCTGGGCATATGGTCCCTCAGACTCCTTCCTAAAATGGGTATCGGCACGACACTTCCTCACATGCAGTGAGCTGTCCTCTACCACATTCCTATCTCCAGTGGCACTCGGGGGTAGGATTAAAAGAGGGTTTGGGTTTTTTTTTCAAAAATGGGGAAATTAAAAAAATGTAAAAAAAAAAACACACCTCTCCTTCAACTTGGGATAATACAGTGTGCTGTATTTCAAGAGGTCCTGAATAGTCTGCACCTCACACAGCCTCGGGTCTATGTTCGGAATCTTAATGCGTAAATGCGTGTGCGTTTCTCTAAAACAGGGAAACGAAGGGCTTTGAAGATCAAAACCTGAAGAGTGAGACCTTCCATAAAACCGAAGTGCGGTTATGGTACTCATCTGCAAAAAGTAAAATGCATGAATTAATTAGGATGTCATCAGATAGTTCAGTGCATGTACTAATCAGGCTCACATATAAAGTCAGATAGCTAGTTTATCACACAAAAATTGTGAAAAAAACTGAGTTAGAAAGTACACATATGATATTAAGTTAAGCTATAACTAAAAAAGTGCCTTATTGAGCAACTTTACCAATGCCCCCAAAAACTGATTGCAAAACAAAACATCCACGTTGGTTTGGAGATGTTCTTTGGCAGCAAAATGTGCACATTAATGTTACCATGTTAAGCATTCGCCAATTTAGATTTCGCTATGACGGGCTGGCACGGCATAACTGTATCCTGTTACATGTGATGGAAGTTAGAGGATGATCTGGCATGTTATAATCTATGAGCTGGATTTCAGCTGCAATTCCAGTTTCTTATTGCATTGCTTAAGCAATAGTGATACATGTTATATGTATGTTAACATTCACCAAGATCATGGAAACATCTCTGATAAAGTAAATAGCAAGATACAATAAATAAGCTCCCAGTTGTTAATGTTATCTAGGTTAATGATGCCTTTTTAGTACAATGCAAGCAACTATATTATTTTTGTTGCTTTAGAAAATCGATCAGACCTTCAGGACTTATATAGCCAGTCAGTAAGCCCATCATTATCATCTACCACATACTTAAAACATTCTTACATGAAATAAAATAGCCTTATGACCCATTTCGTAATCAAGTCCTGAGTATTAGATGAGCAGGCATGACTTGGTTGTCTTAACCTACACTTGCTCCCCAGTCTGTAAACTATGCCGCAGAAATATACATGCTGTAGTTGGCCACTGTATAATAATCATCACACCCAACATAATTGTGCCACCAAAACGTACAAGCCAAGATGTCTACTGGAGCACACAGAAATTGCCTGCTTCCTAAAAGGACCAGTTTTCCTCATACATGCACTGACTGACATTCACGATCTACAGACAGCATCAAAAGGGCAACAACAAGACTCCACAAGGCAACAGTTACCAACCATTTACACACTGACAGGACTTTGCTAAAATTGCCACACCTTGTGGACTTGCTGGCTCCCAGGTAGACACATCAGGGCATACATTATTGTGGTCAATACTGTGCACACAGCAAGTGGAATGAGAGCCCAGGCCACCTGCAGGGTCTACATTTTTAAATCTTCGTGGCATTTTTAAAATCGCCAGAATGTGACTATCCATACTCAAACCAGAGACAAGATGAGAGGAGTAGCCTGAGTCACCTACTAGTGTTGGACATTTTGGTACTGGTTGGGCTATCATTGATAAACTATCTTGGCTGTTGACTGTTTCCAGGTAGATTGTAAACAGCATGGCATGATCATGAATGGCATCATTGGTTTCCAAGCACCCCATGGCTGATAGTGCAGCATGTCTTTTAAATACACAATTTACATAGCATGTACAATTTCTGAGAAACAAGAATGCATATACCAATGTTATTCATGGCCTTGACAAACTATTTGTTGGCTACTGTTGCCTGCTCCAAGGAACACCTAGTAGTGAACAGCACAGATGACCACATAACACCAGCCCTAAAGAAGCTGATTTATACATTTTATAAGAGTGATATTCAGAACCTGAAAATAAGGAGATTTGAATTTCAATTCCAAGGTTTGCAACTCATCAGGGTATTCAGAACATTGACATTTTCAAAAACAAGTTATTGCATCGATTAAATCTTCCAACAACTATTTGTGGATACAGATTGTATGATTTTCTTTCGTCAGAAAAGTTCCATTCCATGAACCATATTATTTATGGCACCTTGATATTTCCCACTCTATATTGGTATTTTCAGAGAAGCATCCAACATTTTGGATACGCTTGGTTTGTTTGATTGATTACAAGATGAAAATTTACCCACAATCATATTTACATCACATACCACATATGCACAATCAACATTTTGCAGTACTATTGCAACTTAGATCATTCACAATATAGGTGAATGGCATGCTTTGTTTCTGTAGAGCAGTCTAGATTACGCTAGGTTAATTTTTTTAGAATTTGCTCATTAAACATTTCATTTTGCTCATTGCTCATAGAAATTTAGAATTTGCTCATTAAACATTTCATTTTTCTTTAAAAAAGAGGAGGTTAGGTTAGAATATGTTAGATTTCTTTGGAAAATATGCCATTCACATCACTATATATCACTCATCAAAGCCCTTTTTGGTAATATTTAGTTCACCGAGTGAAAAGCAAGCATTTGCAATAAAAACAAGCAGTCACTTCATCTTAATCACATCAATAAACTTGGTATTCATGCATTCTTATCTAAATCTGGTTAATAATCTAAAATCCAAATCTACAGTACAGAAACTATATGACCTTGGCCATTTTAGCCATTAAGAGTGCTCTCTTCATGTGTCCCAAATATGATTGTTACAAAAACAAAATTGGAAATAATTAATTATTTAAATTGTTACATGTACACAGCAGATTAGTGGGTGCATGTGCATCAACAAGATAATAGGTACACCACTGATGCCTGACCATGAAAGACATCAATGGTGTGTGAGCAACCAGTGCTGGCAGACAACAGCATATTTTTTTTATTAAATGAAACATTTCCAGGACATGGACAGAACTTCAGATGTGGCACACAAACTAGGAAATGATCTGATCTAGCATATTCCACTTTAAAATTGAGCTGTCTCCATCAATATTTTGACTGGCTCCAATGGTTACTGTTTGCTTAATTGTTTTTTTTTCTTCTCAATATTAGGTGGGAAATGAACAATCTTGTGGTTTACCCAACCCCCATGGATGCTACATTATGTAACACTTCAGCTATGGATATTGGCTTGCTTTGCCATACACCTAACATCATATTCATCATATGATCACATCATATTCATCTATGGATTATTGATCCTGTCAATCTACATCTATGGGTAATTGATTGTTGATAGCTGCACCTACCCATTTTAGATCCCAAAAAGGTCTTGAGGAATTCAACAATATGCCAGTGAGGTCAAAAACATCAGAAAAACTTTGTCCTGACCCAAAATGCATGGTTGTGATATCAACATCTCACACACCACTTTAATTTTCCATTCACCAGCTTTCCCATTACAGGTTATACCCACTGACCTTGTTATAAGCATAGTGCTTTTGGAAAAAGGCTCCATTCAGGTTTATTAAAAGGGCTGCATTTAGACATTTATTCACCAATATAATCAACAATATACAATAACATATAACAATATGTAACAATTTGCAATGTGCATGTCAATCAACTTGTAATGAACGATATTCACTTTACATTAAACTCAGGAACCAAAAAAATGGCGACATTCTCTACACACTACTTTCTAGCCCAGTCCTTATGAACAAGAACCACGTAAGTTTATAAAATTATGGTATGATTTAAAGAATGGCTCAGGTAGGTAGGTAGGTACCTAGTATCACCGGTAACAACTGCCTGGGTTCGTGGTCTCGCCCTTGCTAATTTTTACTAGCACCCGGGCCGTGGAGTTGATAAACATGCTCGATAGTGTTCCGGACTAAGAGACCAACCAGCGCATTAAACATCCGGGGGCGTTTCGATTGCGACCGAGAACTTCCAACCGACAGCAGTTGTCACCAGTGTTTGAGTCAATAGGTTTACCTGGGAGCCCGACTACAGGGAGGCCGGGGTATTATCAGGTAGAGGGCACATCGATAGGAGCCCATCTTCACGTTGGAGCGGACATTGGGACACCGGGCCAGATAAAAAGAAAACACCATGCCAAGACCTGTTTTCATTGTCAGTCTATCCGACGCATTGCAGACGATTATTCGCCGCGCCGGTCGACGCGCATCGGTATTTGTTCGCTTGGAAAGTAGTTATAAATATTACTCTATTTCAAACATGAAGATGAAGATGAAAGAACGTCAAATCAAGCTATTTTGGTACATATAATTGAAAGTGACTTATGGATGGCAGGATTGGTTTTTGCATGTTTGATAGTTTTATTTCAATTGTGAACTCAAGTTCATGCGGCGTTCTTCCAGCGGTGGTAGCGGGGACAGTGAGATTGACCGCCACGTATTGGCGCCCGGTGTCAGTGTCAGAATGTCAGTGGCATCAGCAGAGGTGAAAAAACCGGCTACTCGGCCACGAGCGTAGCTGACAGATATTAAAAAAATATATCCGGTTATGGTGACAACTTACGATACCGTATTATCATTGAGTATGGATTGTATTTATCATCAGGCCGTTTTGCCTCTTAACATACCCAGTCAATTTGTATTTCCTAACCATCCAGACATATACGTACTCATCTTGTTTCAGTAAATGTATCAGAAGCGCACCGAAACAATTTAGTAGCTATGATCGAGGGGACAGGGGGGGGGGGCTGAAAAAACTCTACCACTTGTGGTAAAGTCCATAGGTTTTAACATTGCCGTGGTAAGCCTGTCACCTACGAACTGTCCCGTCCCCGTCCAGAGACTGAGCCCGACGCAACAGTTCAGTTTTCCGGCGCAGTTTGTGGCGTGTTGCACGGCTCACATCACAGGTAACGAGATATGGCTGACATGACGTGAAAGCTCCAAATGTTGGCTATCCGTCGGGCACAATTTCGTTGCGGTCGGGTCAACGTGTTGCGCGTGCGCGTCACTGGGGTCCTGAGAGAACGGGTGTCCGGTGAATGTCCGGTCGCCCATAGGAATAGCATGTAAAACTGAGATTTTGTGTTCGGAAAATCACCAATTTTAGCGCTCCCCATCGACCCCATTCAGACCGCCATATCTCGACAACCAATGGACGGATCGATACCAAACCAACACCTCAGTGTTGCCACGACAATTGTCAATATCGCCGTGGTAACCGTTTCCGAGTCAGGCACCACGCGCACGTGAGAGGGGTGTGGAAATCGGAAGCGACGTTTCTGAGCGTTTTTCACGATTGGGTCTGGTTCTCGGAAACGGCTAAACGTAGCGACTTGCCCGCACTTTCACATCATGGCCCCATGTACTGGCTACAATTTTTCAATTGACGATCAGTGGCTGCAGAGTGTGCGGGCGCAGTCATCGTGACACGGGCTGCACGTGTTTCAGTCCGTGAAAAAGGCTTCGCTTTCCACTTTCTCCGCACCACTGTCGAATGACATTTTGCGGAGGAAGTTGCATGCGCGGATAGCCCCACTCTTTGTGATGCTTACAGTTCCTTCGGATTTCACCCATCACAAATACTTTTGTAGCAATCGTCGATGCCCTCAACCGTTACCAGACGTCACTTTCAGCAATCTTGGCAGACGGGGACGGGACAGTGTCCTGTCACCGCCCAAAGATTTAATCCGACGCAACAGTTCCGTTTTCCGGCGCAGTTTGTTTCAAAGCTGGTTTTATCTACCTAATATGGTGTTAGTGCCCAAGGTGTGAGTGCTAATATGACACCACCATCACGAGAAAAGGTGCGTTGTGGCTATCCTGGTTGCAAATTTAATGGCCAGTCAAGATCGTTGAATAAGCATATGAAGGCAAAGCGTGCCGGTTTACCTATCCGGCTGAAAAACACTGCCTTTGGAGAAGGAGGCCGGTGGCAATCATGGCACATTGCTGCAGGAAGTGCAAGTAAGACTGAATGTATTTCTACTAACCAACATCATGTCTGCAAAATATGGCAACCTTGAGGGTGTTTTGTTCATGTGCAAGCAAAAATACTATGAAACCTTGTGCAATTACCCAGCCATATAAAGCTGTTTGCTGCAGTATTATATGCACAATATTTCTCAGTCTAACATATAATTTCAGGCATTTTGCCACACCCAGGCTTGTGGAATCCTTATCATGAAACAAATGTTTTGGTTCTTCCAATATGAGCCTTTGGTATTTTAATAATTTCATCCGGTCACTTCCTTGGGTTTGATTTATTTGGAGCAGGGCCCTTGTTTTGTCATAAGCATGACTTGTTGCATTGACCAAAATTATTATAAATTACTTGAAACCAATACAAAATATGACCTATGATACTCTGTCCTTGATATTGGAGCTATAGTACAAGGAAATTCAATTTGTATTGGTAAATTTAATTTTCAAGGAGTCATTGGATTTGGAGAACAGCATGTTTCAATGCTATGTTTATCAGCATGATGAAGATGACGTGACCACTGATTCCCATCAGAAATGCTTATGTTTAGTTGGAAAGCAAAATAATGTACTATTAATTTTTGATACCTAACATAACCTAGCCTGGTTTACCCTACCTCCTTTTAAATTGTTTCTTCAATGTAGTCACAATTTGTGTGTTCAATAATATAATAATGTTAAGAAACATAAACTGGCCTTACCTTTTTTCAGAGAAAAAATAGCCCATTTTTGTCGGAAATAAAATGAGCACATTTGCACAATAAAAGCTAGCCTAACCTGTTGTTTTGCTTTGCTGAGTAAATTTTTTGTAAAAGATATCGTGAGCACATTACACCACAATAATACCAATATATTTATGGATGCTCCCAAAAGAAGCAAGATTAGCTTATAGGGTGTGTTGTAATTTAACATATTAATTAATTAATTGGATTTGTTTTGTATGCATGTTCCAGTGCCGAAGACAAAGCAAGTCAACATGTGCACATGATGAAACTGCCAAGTGTACCTCAATTTTTGATCATGATGATCAGTTTTTTGCATTGTCCCAATGGTCTGATTGTTCCTTGCACCAGAAATGCTTGATGTAATTGAATTTAAATTGAAGATCATATATAGACTAAATAATTATTCTTTGTTCCACTTCAGCATCATCGTCGATATTTCGCGCTCGCACACATGCGTACGGGGTCTTACTGTGAGCCATCAACATGTGACAGCCTAGTGGTGTTCGATATTCTGTAGGTGACAGGCTGGACGCTTTTTTCGCCTCTGGGCATCAGTGTCAAAATGTCGGTGTTAACAGTGTCAGACTATCCTCATCATCATCCTCATAACGTTTATTGTAATGTAACGTAACCCGGGCCAACTGGAATGCTGGCGGTGGGCGTAGAAGCGATCCTGCGCGCACAATGCGAGCGACGAGCGAGTTTCCAGCCCCAGTTTGTAGCGCATGCCGAAGTGCAGTTTGAAATAAACAACATCTATAAATTTCGCCTTTGCCCTTCATCGTCAGGATTCCAATTGCCAACATCTTCATCTCCGAACTGAAAGCGCCCCGGGAGCATGCAGTCGGCTCGCTGCTATGCAACTGTGACGTTACAAGCAGTCAGACATCACAATTGCAAAATGACGCTGTAACAATGATTTGAATATACAACTGAAGAGCATGACAAATGTTAGCAACAATATTGCAACTAGAGAAGTGAATAGCAGGAATGGAAACAAAAGAAAACTTTAACGAGGTTTGGCTTGTCGGCTGTGCAACAAAGGGCTCCCGTACCGCCGAGAATGCCTCGTATTTGCAAACGTGCCCAAACCCGTGGCGCAGGAACAATTGCATAGTTAGCCGGCTAAGGCGGTGGTAGAGGCATTCAGGTGGGGTTGGTCTCCGGGGACCAACCAGTTGAGACGCCCGTGCTGTCAGCAGTCGTTGGCGGTGCTGCTTGTTGGACCAATTAGAGCCACTCTATCGACGCGAGCTAAATGTGGAACGTTGACGCTGGAACCGTTTTGTTCTGAAACGAAGCAATCTGGCACAGCATTTTGAGCCGTCATTGGCCGTGAGTTCGGTGTTGCTGTCACCAACAACTGCGTCAGCAAAACGATTTGCATTTCGGATTGAACAGGAGCTTGCCGTTCGCTGAGTTCATACCGATTTATGGTGTCCCGACCGACAAATGAGACGTTGACCGCTTTATATATGCACCTTTGCATGCAATGCAATTACGTACACACGGTTTCGCACGACTCATCCCTTCATCTTAGGTCACTGGAGCAAAAACTTGCACAGATTCCTTTTCAGCATTCTGGCTGATTCATAAGCAGACGCCTACGGTATGACTTACACAATGAGCATAGCAGCAATGCCACCGACGCTGACCCAAAGGTGGCTTCTATTGGCCAGTAAAAAACGTGTTTTTTTACACCGCAAATATCCACAGAGGATGCGGCTGGCATGCGTCATGTCTGAAGATGTCTCCCGTCTTGTCTGTGGACGCCAGCCGTTCATTACGGCGCGGTATGTGTGACAATTACCGATAACAAGCTGGTGATGTCCGAACGCGCGCAGACGGCCACAAAGGCGCGTGTTGCCGCGCCGTATCTCTGTGTCCGGTCTCCTGTGTCCGGTCTCCTGTGTCCGGTCTCCTGTGTCCGGTCTCCTGTGTCCGGTCTCCTGTGTCCGGTCTCCTGTGTCCGGTCTCCTGTGTCCGGTCTCCTGTGTCCGGTCTCCTGTGTCCGGTCTCCTGTGTCCGGTATCCTGTGTCCGGTCTCCTGTGTCCGGTCTCCTGTGTCCGGTCTCATGTGTCCGGTCTCCTGTGTCCGTGTCTCCTGTGTCCGGTCTCCTGTGTCCGTGTCTCCTGTGTCCGGTCTCCTGTGTCCGTGTCTCCTTTGTCCGGTATCCTGTGTCCGTGTCTCCTGTGTCCGGTCTCCTGTGTCGGTGTCTCCTGTGTCCGGTCTCAAAGAGCTGTCGACGTCAGCATAGCGCTACTGCTGACCAGCGACCAGACACGGTGTTACTGGTGACCAGTGACCAGGCACGGCAGCACTGCTGACCAGACACGGCGTCACTGCTGACCAGTGACCACACACGGCGTCAATGTTGACCAGTGACCACACACAGCGTCACTGCTGACCAGTGACCAGTGATCACACACGGCGTCACTGTTGACCAGTGACCAGCACACGGCGTCACTGTTGACCAGTGACCACACACGGCGTCACTGCTGACCAGTGACCACACACGGCGTCACTGCTGACCAGTGACCAGACACGGCGTCACTGCTGACCAGTGACCAGTGACCAGTGACCAGACACGGCGCGACCCGGTGCTCCAACAGCTGCTGTCCGCCACTCCGTACATTCTGCCGGAACACCTTTCAGGAGACGGATGAGTAGGAAATGCCCCGTCGGCAATCGCTTTACTTTTGGCAAGGTTAGTTGCAAACTTTGCTGGGGTGAGTTTACGGTACAGGGTCGGCCAGTCGGTGCGTGTTGCGTCGACTCCGGCCCATCCGCCAGGTCAGGAGACGCTCGTCCAATGACAGGATGGCAGCCAGAGCTTCACGTGTCATCAATACACTGACCAACATGCCTCCGTCCCCTCCCCCTCGCCGTTGCCGCGTCACTAGCCTCACCAGGTCAGTTGCCAGCTGGATCTCACAGCCTGGGGCTAAATACCTCACCAGGTCAGTTGCCAGCTGGATCTCACAGCCTGGGGCTAAATACCAGCAGGCGTAGTGACTGGGTTCAATTATTTCCCTTCTCCTGAACCGCTCAACATATCACTGAAGTCCGCATGCCGGCCTATAATTCCGGAATGGATTAGTGTGAATGTCTGACATTGTGTTTCTCCTATTAGGCGCTTGTGGGCTTCGTGCACATTCCACAGTCAAGCGAGCAGACCACCATTCACTCTTTGGCGCCATCTTCGACACAAATAGAATGTACTCGATCACTGGATCCGTTTTGCTTCTGGCTGGTAACGCGAATGCAGCGTCTTCTTTACCTGTCATTTCGTCTCTAAGGACTCGGTTATTTTCCAGATTTGTATTCTCCCTTTATGTTTTTTATGCATTTTAATTCTCTCATTTTTTCGGCTGTTTTATTATCCAAGGATCCTGTGTTTGCTTAGTCGAACAATGAGACTTTGCAATGCACATACACTCGGCGGCAGGAGCCAGCTGGGACGGGAGTTGGATTGAGCTCAGTGGTGGAGTGTCCTACCCATTATTTCCAAGCTGGGTGCACCGTATGATGAACGGCGTAGCGCTCCTACCCATTCTTTCCCAGCTGGGTACACAGCGTGATGATCGACGTAGCGCTCTACCAATTCTTTCCTGTGCGCCGTTTGTTCAGCGGTGCTTCGACACAAACCAAACGAACGCAAACCGATACCAAACCAGTTTGCGAAAATCTGGGGCGGCCAAAAGTGCTATTTTATTAATCATAGCACGTGTTGAAAGCGTGCACGTCCCGACGATTAGCAGAGAAGAAGCCAGAAATAAGGCCATCCGCGGAGAGTCTACGTAACCTTGGCATTGCTGTAGCATCCAAACGACCAGACTGTGTGGCTGAGTGAAGTCAGCAGTGTAGCAACCGTGCTGGCGATCATTCAGAAGCACCGTCTGCATCAGCACCGCCTCCATCAGTGTCGTATTCAACGTCATCGCATACAGCAGGTGTTGGCTCCTTTCAATCACTCGTGTCCGGTGCTTTCGCACTTCTGTCGCCAGCACTATCGTACTTCCGTCCCCGGTAGTTTCGTACTTGCGACCCCAGTACCTTCGCATTTCCGTCTCCAGTACTTCCGTACTTCCGTACTTCCGTTTCGGACACTCTTGTGTTTCTGTCCCCGGTAATTCCGTACTTCCATCCCGGTACTTTCGTGAGCGAACGGCAATTGATGAACTGCCACAAATATCAGTGCTACTCGACGAGCATCATTACGCTCGTGAAGTATTTCAGCAAACTGGAATCATTGGTTTATTATCACTGAAATGTCCCGATTGAAATGTCATCGTGTGGCGTCTTTCTTTCACCGTCATCACTGGTGCCGGTGAACTTCCATCAGTGAACTAGTGTAATTCAGCTTACAAGGACGAGCGCCCGGCCAGTTGTGAAAACCAAGGCCTGGTCCAATCATCAGACCTCAGCCTCATCCCCCAGCCTTATGACTCCATCCTCATACTCTATCCTAAGGCTCCATCTTTAGACTCTATCTTCAGACTCCATCCTCAGACTCGAACCTCAGGCTGCTCCCCAGTCCTCAGGTGCCGTCTCCAACCTCAGGTTCCGACCACAGCCTCAAGCACGACCCCATCCGAAAATCCCGACCGCACCTTCCAATCCCTACCACATCGAGTCCTCCCACCCCACCCACAGTCTCCGGACTTCATCCTCCGTCCCGTCCCTAGTCTCAGGACCGACCCCAGCCTCAAGCCTGACCTTATCCTCGTATGCCCATCTTAGTCTTCCGTCCCGATCTCAGCTTTTCGGTTCCTCCCACACTATGCGGGCTCCGGTATCACCCTCAGGGTCCTGTTTCAGATTCACAATCCGGCAGAGGACATCGGAGCCTGCTCTTCCGGAGCGTCGTTTTCGCAGGTGTCACGTGCCCTGTCCGCAGGCGGTTCACGCAACTTGGTCCACCTCCAGTTCCAGCAACTCTCATCGGTTCGCTGACCTCGGTTCAGCACGTGTTCTCGTGCTGCTCTTTACCCGCCCCCTCCCCACACCGGTCCGTCTGACCGCAGCCGGTACTTGACAGGTGGTTTTCGGGCCGATGATATGCGCGCAGGGCTGAAGTGGTGATTATGTTAATTTTTCGGCTGAGTGCCGCCAAACGATGCAGTTACGTCGCATTCAGTTCGGTGCTTCCTCCGTCCAGGATAAATTGCCGTCGGTTTGGTCAGTGCTCCTCTGTTCAAAATAAATTAGCGTCGGTTTGGTCAGTGCTCTTTTGAATAAATTAGCGTTTGGTCACTGCTCCTCCGTTCAGGAGAATTTGGCGTCGGTATGGTCAGTGCTCCTTCGTGCAGGAGAAATTGCGTCGGTTTGTTCAGTGCTCCTCCGTTCAGGAGAAATTGCGCCGGCTTGATCAGTGCGGCGATGTTTCCAATTGTTGGATGTGTCGGCTGCCTCGGATGTTCGCATTTTCCGGTCGACGACCGACGCCGGAATGGCGGCCCTAATGGTAATATCAGTCGTGGCAAATGGATCGGGTTAGATAGCCCGAATTGCAGCTACACGACGTCAGTGTGTGGGTGGGGGCGGCAGAAAAGGTAGCAGTACTCCTCTAACTTCCGATGAAAAAAACAGCATTTCCAATAGCGCTGCATGGAAGGAACCCTCTTCAGGGCGGGGATAGCCGAGTCGTTACTGTTGAGCTCTGGATACAAAGGTCCCGGGTTCAACACCTGCACCACTCGGCACATTTCCTAATCCCGCGGCCCACCGGCGAAACAATGTGGGCGACGCCGTTAGCAGTGATTGCAAAAAGTACGTCGTGAATCACCCAATAAAAGCCTCTTCAGCGTCACGCCTGCGTCCCTCTCTTTCAGCACTGATACGGCTCCTCTGCTCCTAACCTGATCCCATATAGCGATACTGCCCCCACCCCTCTGGCCTCGAACAAGCATAAAGTTGCTCATGGAAGTACTGCATGATTCGAGCAGTGGAAACGAGTCCACTAGAGGGCCAACACGGTCATGCCGATTGGCAGACGAGCAGGACCAGTGACTAGACTGCACAGGGCTCATTGAAGTTCTCCCATTGTTAGTCGACTTGCAGCTGGTCTGACGTGATTGTATTGCGGTGGAATCAGTGCGGCAGATGCCATGCCAACTTGCTTCGAAATGGGCACGAGCCATGAAATGGGTATCCGTGCATAGCGTCTGCGCCCTGCGAGATCCGTTTGGACGCGGCTCTGTTTGGCGGCGGGCCAGCTCAGTTGTGATCCGCGACAGCCACACCACAACAGTGGGGCAGCAGCTGAACGACACGTGCGGCACGGCAAATCGCTCCTGCAAACATCCGCCGGTCGTGCAGCAGGCGTCGTATTCGCCTGGGTAATCAGACGATTCATGAGCGTCGCATCGGCGCCGCCAATCAGATCGCGATTAAGGGCCTTCCCAGGTGAGCCGTAATGACAAGCACAGGGTCGGAACGTCCGATCCCAGTAACGACACGGGCAGCAAAATTGATTACCTTTGGTGCTCGACACTGGTGTGTAACGTTCCCAGGTCCTGAGGCGCATTCGCAGTCGCGAATGGTAGCAGAATCCATGGTTTGTACTGGCAACGCCGGTAATTCGTGTGGCCAAACTCACACACACACACACGCGTAATTCGTGAAGTAACTCATTTATTATTGTGTTGGTTGGTTAGTTATTGGGGGTTATTTAGGAACGCATCGACTGCGTCGGTCACCCAGCGCCCAGTTTCGTATTGTGCGGAGACCTTCCAGAACAAAGTTACACTTTGCAATGATTGCCACATGGTGGTCCCAGGTGAAGCTTGGGATCAAAACCATACCCAGTGTGTTTATTTTTGCGACTGGGAATAAGGGGCGGCCACCAAATAACATCTAACTATGCACGTTGATCGTGAAATACCGCTGCGACTTCACACTGATTATGAGATTTACCTGTGACGTCACACTGATGATTGGATTTCGTAGCGAAGTGGAAATGTTGACGTCTGCCGGTCATGAAGAGGTGACTTCGGCGTCTGCGTGCCGACGTGCCTGCACTGGATCCTGCCGACCTGATGCCCTCGGTTGTGTGCCGAGATTCCTGCACTCTAAGGCCGGCAGGAGCGATCCGAACCGCACTAAAGCCAACAGTGGCGGACCGCTGCACGGTATGCCACGTGCACCGTCTATTTGGTTGCCCATTGACGCTTATCGGAGTGGGCGTTTGTTGTTTATTGACGCGTATCGAAGGAGGAGTTTGTTGCCTATTGGCGCCTATCGGAGTGCCCATTTGTTTCCGATTGGTACCTAACGGAATGGGCATTTGCTTTGCGTATGGATACATTAAGCAGGGTTGTTTCTGTTCATAAGACGGTGTTTAGTCCTTTGCACCGCGATGATATCTGTCACCAACGTCCGTAGGCAGGTGATCGCCATTTTGCCCGTTCAGGGTCATGGCCAGACGGGTCCCAAGGTCACCAGTGTGGCTGTAGGGATCGCCAATGAAAAGCATGTGTGTCCAGCTGTGGTCGGCAGAGACGGAAACCCACAGGACGACCGTACAGATACAGTTGATTCATCTCTCCACGCAGTGGAAGTGCCTCAAGTCGCGAAGAACCGAAAAAGGGCGACGGAAAAAACTCTTTTGACTTCACACCTAGAAAGTGGTTCGGACTCCTTTCGCGGCCCAAATTCGTGGTAAAAAGTACCATTTGTGGAAAAACAAATCGCTCAACCATGTAGGAAATGCGATAGAGTGCATTTTGGAATTAACACCTTGCCTTACCGGGAATATTTATGTATTAAAATCACCAATAACTTCCTATACAAAACAAGCAGCAGACATTGGTACACGATTGGGCAGCGGATCCAACACCCTGACTCACATTCAGCCCAAATGTGTCCAGCGCAAATTCACACATGTCACATCATCATCACGTCTTGTCTTCTGCGCATATATTGTCTTCAGCCCATATAATGTGTTCAGCGCATATAATAGTCAGCCCACATACTGTGTTCAGCGCATATAACGTGTTCAGCGCATGCGCTGTTTTCAGCTCGTATAATGTGCTCAGCGTATATAATGTGTTCAGCGCATATAATGTGTTCAGTGCATATGTGTTCGGCGCATATAATATGTTCAGCGCGTATAATGATGATGCAACATAGAACTCTGCATACAAAATAGCACCCTTCAGACAACATAGCAACCCTAATAGAACATATAACCATTAATACAACATCTTCCACCACCCTGAATACAACATCTGCCACCATAATGCATTTGCAAATCATCACAAACGGTATCAGGTACACCATTTCGACTGATATATGGATATAAATCTGGCCGAATGGGGCAAGTTGAGGACTGATATATGGATATAAATCTGGCCGAGTGGGGCAAGTTGAGGACTGATATATGGATATATCTCTGGCGGAGTGGAGCACGTTGAGGACTGACATATGAATATATAACTGGCCGAGTGGGGCATGTTGATGGCTGACATCTTTGATCCATTAGTGCATTTCGGGTTAGGTCAGTATTAAACTTTTCCAAAATAATCAGCCTCTTTGGCAGTCACTATTCACTGAAATACATGTTCTCTTAGTTCCAATTTTCTTCATTTGATATTTGGATAGTGAGAGACAACGAGCAAAACTGCATCAGCGAATATTAGTTTTGAGGTTACCAAGGTCAACAAGGTCATCGGAAAACAAGGTTTGTAGCCACGCTTACACGTTAACGATCAACTCAGGAAAATGTAATTAATGCAGTCATACCACACTGTTCGCCTTCTCTTCAGCCATCTTTCCCCGAGGCGTGGTGAAATGTTTGGCGCTGGTTAATTTCGTGCTTCAAGTATTGTTTTTTCAAGTAATGCAGTGGGATCACGATAGTCGACCACCACCGGCCAGCAACTCATCACATCCTGCAGCAACTCATCACATCCTGCAGCAGCTCATCACATCCTGCAGCAGCTCATCACATCCTGCAGCAGCTCATCACATCCTGCAGCAACTCATCACATCCTGCAGCAGCTCATCACATCCTGCAGCAACTCATCATATCCTACAGAAACTCATCACATTCTGCAGAAACTCATCACATCCTGTAGCAACTCATCATATCCTGCAGCCACTCATCACATCCTGCAGCACGTCAACACATCCTGCAGCAACCCATCACATCCTGCAGCAACTCAGCACATCCTGCATCAAAGCATAACATCCTGCAGCAGCTCATCACATCCTACAGAAACTCATCACATTCTGCAGCAACTCATCACATCCTGTAGCAACTCATCATATCCTGCAGCCACTCATCACATCCTGCAGCACGTCAACACATCCTGCAGCAACTCATCACGTCCTGCAGCAACTCACACATCCTGGAGCAACTCATCACATCCTGCAGCAGCTCATCATATCCTGCAGCAACTCATCACATTCTGCAGCACGCCAACACATCCTGCAGCAACCCATCACATCCTGCAGCAACTCAGCACATCCTGCATCAATGCATAACATCCTGCAGCAGCTCATCACATCCTGCAGCGACTCATCACATTCTGCAGCACGCCAACACATCCTGCAGCAACCAACCACATCATGCAGCAACTCATCACATCTTGTGGCAACGCATCGCATCCTCCAACACGCCAGCACATCCTGCAGCACGCCAGCACATCCTGCAACAACCCATCACATCCTGCAACAACTCATCACATCCTGCAGCAACCTATCGCACCGTCTTGGAGAACGACTGCTACGGAAAACGGCATTTTGATGCGAATACACAGAATGTTATCGGGTACGATGCAGCCGCCGCGTTGCCTTGGTAACGGTCGACAAGAAGCAACGCTTCCACCGCCAATGATGAGCTTTTAAATTCGCCCCGATTTTTACAATGGGAATTGTGCCGTCAGCTCACAGTATCAGGTGGTAAATGCAAGTTGTTTTTCTAGGCCAGCGAGTCAACTGAAGCTGAATTGTCATGGAACCCAGATATGTCACGTGTGAGCAGCAGTGTATGCCTAACGGAACATTATCACCTACATCCCAGATATGTCACCTACATCCCAGACGTGTCGCCTACATCCCATATATCACCTACATCTCAGATATGTCATCTACATTAAAGATATGTCACATACATCCCAGATATGTCGTCTACATCCCAGATATGTCGCATACATCCCAGATATGTCGTCTACATCACAGACATATCGCCTACATCCCAGATATGTCACCTACATCCAAGACGTGTCGCCTACATCCCAGATATGTCACGTGTGAGCAGCAATGTATGTCTGGCGGAACATTGTCACCTACATACCTGTTGGTCTAAACCGGGCTGGGACAGAATGAGCAAGAACAAAATTAGAGGCTCTAAGCAATGCTGTCCTAATGTTCATCATTATTTTGTGTCATATATATCCTGAAATACTTATCCACTGAAGACTAATAATTTACGAGGCAAAATTAAATCGTCATCTTGCTTAGCTCTCAGTCGGCACTTATGCTCTCAGACGGCACTTAGCTCTCAGACGGCACTTATGCTCTCAGACGGCACTTAGCTCTCAGACGGCACTTATGCTCTCAGACGGCACTTAGCTCTCAGACGGCACTTATGCAAATACGCCCGGATTGAATCAAAGTGGGTTAACGTATGTTGATGAAGAGCTGCATAAATTGGTCATGTCATTAGCATTAACCGATAAATTATTCGCACTTACTAGCATATCAGAGGCTGGTCAAGACTCGGAGAGCTCATGTTGCCATCTAATCTGTATTGTTTAGTTGAGAGGGTGTCGGAGAGCGTGTTGCCACCTTTTTAGTGTGGAGAGGTCTGTCCGATGCCTCACTATAATCGCATGCATGCATTCGTCTCGTTAGATATATAAGAAGCAACCAATCAGCTGAAGACTTCCATGCGTCTATGAGACTATTTTGAACGGACGCGCAGATGCTTTGATATTAAACAGATGAACCCGGTTTGCTTGCATGAATCTTTTCAAGGGACCCGAGCAAAAAAACCACGCCCACCATATATATATATATATGTATGTATATATATATATATATATATATATATATATATATATGTATATATATATATATATATATATATATATATATATATATATATATATATATATATATATATATATATATATATATATATATATATGTATGTATGCATTATGCATATATGTATATATATATATATATATATATATATATATATATATATATATATATATATATATATATATATATATATATATATATATATATATATATATATATATATTTATTTATATACATATATGGATATATGTATGTATTTATGTATATATATATATATATATATATATATATATATATATATATATATCTTAGGGTGGTCCATAAAAGCTTTTTCTTCAAATATTAGGCTCCCATCCCCTAGATATTTTCAAAGTGTAAAGTTACAATTATTGATACAATTAGCAGTGTCTGTATATTGTGTAAGACTATAAATGACACCTGACATGGCTAGTCGAAGTACGCATAGCATTTACCTAGTCAGCACCAAAGAAGATATGAATGGACCCAAGCTGCCATCAAATGGTGAAGTCCTCGGCAACTTCCTTCACTATCATCAGGAGGAGAAATTCACTATTCGTAGTACTGCTCCTGCCGTAGTGGGTCGGGTTTTGGTAACGTTCTGGGCAAGCCCGCATCCACACTGAGCTCGCATCCACACTGTTCGAAAAGACCACTCCTTTGCTAAGGTAGAGAAACTGGTATTCTGGTATTCTGAATACCAGCAACTGAAGAAGGGCAAAAGTTGGCGATCAACTCCTCAAATTGAGAAGGAAGATGCTTTCAAGCACACCTTAAGGGGCTTATTTTATGCAGCCACTGCAGATGCCCTATCGACTAGCCCCATTCAGGAGGACAAAGATTTCCTGCTTGCCCAAAGAGAACCACGCTCCAGAGGAAATATGGGCCCAGTGGGCGTCTCCCTGACTGCCAGAGAAAGCCGCTCCTCCAAGCGAAGGAGGGTACAAGCGGAGGGGAAGCTTCGTTCTCAATAAGCGGCCTCAGCATCTTTCGATGGCGTACAGGTGAAGGCGTCAAGTGCGTGCAGTAGCGGTGGTCCAGATGAATCCGCTGAAGAAGGCGACGGTGTTGTGGGAGTAACTGCAGATGCGGAAGCCACTCCTGGTCCCTCCAAACGCCGAAGGGTGACAAAGAACATTGCATCTCCATCCCTTGCAGCGGTTCCGGATAGGACAAAAGTTGCAAACCGAAAGACAACGTTCATGCTGTCGGAGAGTGTTCGCTGTCTCGGGCAGAATGTTGATGAGCTCAACATCGATCGATCCTCCATCCGGCGGCAACGACAGCTGCATGGAGAACAATTTACCTCCTGCTTGAAATCAGAGCTTAGTGCTGAGGTGTCATTGATAGCACACTGGGATGGTAAACTTATGCAGGATCTGACGACTCAAGAGCATGTTGATGGACTCCCCATCCTCGTGTAGGAGAGCGGAGTCAGCCAGCTCCTTCAAGTTGCCGAGATCCTCAATGGCACTGGACTGCAGCAAGCCAAGACCGTTGTTGAAGCTTTAGAAGAGTGGGGCCTGGCCGACAAAGTTGTTGGAATGACATTTGATACGATGGCCTCCAACACAGGCCGTAACAATGGTGCATGCGTCATTATAGAGCAAAAACTGGAAAAGGACCGCCTTTACTTCGCGTGTAGGTACCATGTGACGGAGCTGATTGTGGAAGTTGCTTATAAAACACTCATGGAGCCAACCAAGGGCCCAGAGGTGCTTATTTTCAAATACTTCCAGACCAAATTGGAGTTTGTCCACCAGAACGTTTATGAAACTGGTGCTGACCATGAGGAGGTCGCACTAGTCATCCACGAGACTCAAACCGAAGTGTGTCACCGTGCAACCCGGTAGCAGGGTGTCACCGTGTGACCGGTGCGGCGCGAGAAGTACCGTCGGCTGACGAGAAGTACCGTCGGCTGACGAGAAGTACCGTCGGCTGACGAGAAGTACCGTCGGCTGACGAGAAGTACCGTCGGCTGACGAGAAGTACCGTCGGCTGACGAGAAGTACCGTCGGCTGACGAGAAGTACCGTCGGCTGACGAGAAGTACCGTCGGTTGACGAGAAGTACCGTCGGCTGACGAGAAGTACAGTCGGCTGACGAGAAGTACCGTCGGCTGACGAGAAGTACCGTCGGCTGACGAGAAGTACCGTCGGCTGACGAGAAGTACCGTCGGCTGACGAGAAGTACCGTCGGCTGACGAGAAGTACCGTCGGCTGACGAGAAGTACCGTCGGCTGACGAGAAGTACCGTCGGTTGACGAGAAGTACCGTCGGCTGACGAGAAGTACAGTCGGCTGACGAGAAGTACCGTCGGCTGACGAGAAGTACCGTCGGCTGACGCTGACAGCACAGGATCAGCTTAGTCAGACGGAACTGTGCTCGTTTTGAAAGTGAGGTTATGGTTCGTCAAGTGTGGGCTGCCTCTATCATCGTGTAAAGCTGCTGCACGATTTTTGGTGTATTTATGTGGTTGCGTAATTGTTTTTTGTTCAAGCTGTTTTTTTGTCACTTGTCGCTTTGGTAGTAGGTTGCTAAACGTTCTGAAAGTTTGGTTTCGTGATCTGTGTTTTGGTTGGTAGGTTGAAAACATTTCAATGTCATGCTGATTGGCATCACATTCATGGTTGGGTCACGTAGTATTGCAGGCGTCCCATCTGCATCACCATTTTCACAGTTGCAAAATCAATCCTCTTGAACTATGCATGGTCTTCCATTATTGATCCACTTTTCATCATTGCCTCTTTCTTTCGGGCACCACCAGTCCTGGAAGTTGCAACAGCAGCGTCGTTCATGACCTTTCACCTCCGACCCGATGTTGGCTTTACCCATCGCATGACCGGCCTGGTGGCTGGTTTTGCCGATCGATGATTGGGGGAGGAGGATGGCTTGTCTGGCGGACGGCTCTGGTGGCTGGTGTCGATGACTGGGGGAGGAGGATGACCTGTTGTCTGGCGGACGGCTCTGGTGGTGAGGTGAGGTGAGGGAAGAAGTGAAGCACAAGACTTGAGGGAAGGGCGCGGCGCAAGCAGTGCCAATGCAGGTATATTACCTCACTACCCTGTCTGAATGGTGTTCAGCAACCAATGCAGGTATATTACCTCACCACCCTGTCTGAATGGTGTTCAGCAACCAATGCAGCCGAGGCGCCCTTAAAACCAACCACCCAACCAAACAACCAACTATCCAACCAACCGACACCCAACCAGTCAACCAACCAGCCAACCAACCAGCCAGCTAACCAGCCAACCAACTAGACAACCAACCAGCCATCCAACCAGCCAAACAACCAGCCAAACAACCAGCGAAACAACCAGCCAAACAACTAGCCAACCAACCAGCCAAACAACCAGCCAATGAACCAGCCAACCAACCAACCAACCAACCAACCAACCAACCGACTCATAACAACCAACAACCAACCGACTCATAACATAACAACCAACCAACCGACCGCTCATCCTTGCCTGTGCGCCCTGGCAGCGTCTGGATCCCAGCAACGCAGACACCACGTGTGGAAGACTGACCGGACAGCTGTGTTGGCTGTGCCAGTACCAGCGGGACCAATCGTCCCCAAAGTGATACACATTTGCCGGTGTGCTTGTGGCCGTCCGCGAGTATAATGTACGCCCATCTGCTGGTGCAGATGGGCTGCTGGTGCTGGTACAGCTTTGTGTATACCAGCGCGCACATCATGCTGTGTATTAGCCTAGGTATCACTCTGCACTACGTTGTACATCAGCATAAGTATCACTATGCATTACGTTGTATATGAACCTAGGTGATACTCTACATCACGCTGTGTATCAGCCCAGGTATCACGCTGCATCACGCTGTGTATCAGCCTAGGTATCACTCTGCATTGTGCTGTGTATCAGCCTTGGTATCACTCTGCATCACGCTGTGTATCAGCCTAGATACCATTCTGCATCACGCTGTGTATCAGCCTAGGTACCACTCTGTATCACTATTCTGGCTGACTTCCTACAGCGTATGGACCAGGATGTGGGCGATAATTTTTTGTCAGAGACTGTACCAAGCAAGCATCACCAGCACTACCGGACCGATTCCCGCACCTGGTGCACCGTACACCCCGGAAGGGTACCCGGCACCTGGGTGCACCTCACACTCCCGGATCGGTACCCGACATCTGGGTGCACCTCACACTCCCGGATCGGTACCCGACACCTGGGTGCACCTCACACTCCCGGGTCGGTACCCGACACCTGGTGCACCGTACACCCCGGAAGGGTACCCGGCACCTGGGTGCACCTCACACTCCCGGATCGGTACCCGACATCTGGGTGCACCTCACACTCCCGGATCGGTACCCGACACCTGGTGCACCTCACACTCCCGGATCGGTACCCGACACCTGGTGCACCTCACACTCCCGGATCGGTACCCGACACCTGGTGCACCTCACACTCCCGGATCGGTACCCGACACCTGGTGCACCTCACACTCCCGGATCGGTACCCGACACCTGGTGCACCTCACACTCCCGGATCGGTACCCGACACCTGGTGCACCTCACACCCCGGATCGGTACCCGACACCTGGTGCACCTCACACTCCCGGATCGGTACCCGACACCTGGTGCACCTCACACTCCCGGATCGGTACCCGACACCTGGTGCACCTCACACTCCCGGATCGGTACCCGACACCTGGTGCACCTCACACTCCCGGATCGGTACCCGACACCTGGTGCACCTCACACTCCCGGATCGGTACCCGACACCTGGGTGCACCACATCCCGGAAGGGTACCCGACACCTGGTGCACCTCACACTCCCGGATCGGTGCCCGACACCTGGTGCACCTCACACTCCCGGATCGGTACCCGACACCTGGTGCACCTCACACTCCCGGATCGGTACCCGACATCTGGGTGCACCTCACACTCCCGGATCGGTACCCGACACCTGGTGCACCTCACACTCCCGGATCGGTGCCGGACACCTGGGTGCATCTTACACCCCTGTGCGAAACAGTAGCGGCATATCGGGTGTCCGACAACGCTACAGCCCGTCCGAAATATCTGAGCCATCCGAGACCAGTGTGTATTTTGAGGCAAAGCAGCCAATCAGTGGAGGGGCAGATTTCCAGTCGCCAATGCTTCTGGGCGGCTGTGGGCGGTCCGCGTCGCCACATGCAGGCGGCGGAGATCGTCCCGCCAATTCCCGACCCCGCCCCCGTCCGGTCTCAACCATGTTGGTCCGTCCGGTCCCGACCATGTTGGCCCGTGCGGTCCCGACCATGTTGGCCCATCCGGTCCCGACCATGTTGTTCCGTCCGGTCCCGACCATGTTGGTCCGTCCGGTCCCGACCATTTTGGTCGGTCCGGCTGTTTGTGTGGCTGTCGCCGAGCCTGGTTGGTTGGTGCTATGACATCAGAGTGTGGTGGTGTTGACTGGTTCGTGGTGTTGTCGTGCTGCAGTGACTAGGGCTGTCTTGTGTACCGTTTTGTGTATTTATGTGTGCAGCTGTGAAATGAATAATAGACGAATTCGTGCTGACTTGAAGATAGCAGGCCAGAAGAAATGGCCACAGGTGAGACGAGATTCTGAAGCTGGTTTGTAAACGTGATTGGAGGCAGCAGACGGCGTAGTTGAATGTTGAAGCGTCGGTCCGAAACGGTGCCAAATTGTGGGATCGGATGTAGAGGGGGTGGAGTGTGAGGAGTTATCGTTCACATTCCCTTTGCAATGCAAAACAGAGTAACACGCTCTGAACTTCAGAACGTCTATTTCCCTTTCGGCTGTGAGCATATTTTGTTTTTGGCCTTTGTTTTTTCCGTTTTTTTAGCGTGTCGCATTATTTTGTCTTTCTCGGCGTAGGTGTTTTCTTTCCCTCGTGTTATTCGTTTTGTCTATTTGAGACATTATTTTTATCTTCTTTCCGTTCCAGTTTTTTTCATGAGACTTCATGAGAGAGACGAGTGGCCGAACGAAAGTGGAAGCTATTATTGTGTAGTGTTGGATAGTCATGGCTCAGAAGGGTGGTGATGATTAGTGAAACGTTGTTCGTTGTGCAGTACATTCTGAGATGTTGTCTGTCGTTGGGATACATCCTGTCGTTCTTGAGTGCGTGTTTGCTAGTGATATGTGGTGCACTGTTTGCTAGTGATATGTGGTGCATTGTTTGATAGTGATATGTGGTGCACTGTTTGCTAGTGATATGTGGTGCATTGTTTGATAGCGATATGATAGGTGTTCGGTGACACGTGGTGTAGGATGCCGTGTTTAAGTACGTATTTGATAGTGAGTGTTCGGTGATATGTGGTGTATGGTGCCGTGTTTGAGTATGTATTTGATTGTGAGTGTTCGGTGATATGTGGTGTATGGTGCCGTGTTTGAGTACGTGTTTGGTTGTGAGTGTTCGGTTATATGTCGTGTATGGTGCCGTGTTTGAGTACGTGTTTGATTGTGAGTGTTCGGTTATATGTGGTGTTTGGTGCCCTGTTTGAGTGCTTGTTTGATACATGGTGTATGGTGTCGTGTTTGAGTATGTATTTGATTGTGAGTGTTCGGTGATATGTGGTGTATGGTGCCGTGTTTGAGTACGTGTTTGGTTGTGAGTATTCGGTGATATGTGGTGTATGGTGCCGTGTTTCAGTACGTGTTTGATATGTGGTGTATGGTGCCGTGTTTGAGTACGTGTTTGATTGTGAGTGTTCGATGATATGTGGTGCATATTGCCGTGTTTGAGTACGTGTTTGGTTGTGAGTATTCGGTGATATGTGGTGTATGGTGCCGTGTTTCAGTACGTGTTTGATAGTGAATATTCAGTGTGGACGTGTTACATTGGACATGTTAATGGACATGTCAGTGTAAATATGTCATACTGTGGACGTGGCTGCTTTAAAATTATACAGACATGAGTAGGTACGGTGCGTCCGATGCGTAGACGTGTAAGTACTCATTCCGTAGGTCTGGTACTTTGGTTGGTGGTGCTCCAGTGTTCGTACTTAGAGTAAGTTGTGCTCCGTCTCTTCCCGGCCATGTGTCAGCAACTGCTGCCCTCGGCGGACTTGTCGGGATTTTACAGCCTGTTTTCGTCCCGCCCACAGATGCGGACCATTACCAACTTCTTCCTGGTGAACCTGGCCGTCAGCGACTGCATGATGAGCACGCTCAACGTCACCTTCAACTTCGTCTACTTCCTCAACAGCCACTGGCCGTTCGGCGAGGCCTACTGCCAGATCGTGCAGTTCGTCTCCGTGCTGAGCGTGTCGGCGTCCATCTTCACGCTGGTCGCCATCTCCGTCGACAGGTGGGTCGGCGCCGGCTGCCAATCGCGGCGCGGGTTCGAATCCCGGCGTGGGCATCGTGTTTTTCCGCGTGTAGTCCCGCTCCCATGCATAGAGTCAATGTGAACTTATGGAACTGTGCTGCGTGATGCGACATGTGCTGGGAGAGGAGGCCGACATTTGGACATTACCTCATTATAAGTCATCCGGTGCAGATTCGCTGCTTTTCAGCACACCCGAGGCGCTCGTAAAAACAATCTTTTGACGGGAATAATGTCATAGCGCTGCTCATATAACCCCGGCAACAAAGATCGCCACCCCATGGCCCAAATTGCATCCAATGTACGGTGAACTGCGGCCAGTTCGGCAGCGCGTGGAAGTTGCCCACTCTCTCGGGCATGGAGTGCCCATAGTTGGATCGGCAACTGGAATTGCCGCCGAATGCACTGCCATCTATTGGCGAGCATCAACAATGCTGAAGATGCTGATTCTACGGCACATTTGAAAAGGGGAGGATACTGAGTTCTTGCCCTGACACAAAATAATTGCGTAGCATTAATATATATCATAATAAAACTAATAAATGCAATATAAAAACAACGAAATATGTACAACAAACGTCTATATACGACAAATATTTGTAGGCATAAGTAAAAATATATATATATATATATATATATATATATATATATATATATATATATATATATATAGCATATATATATATGTATATATATATGTATATATATATATATATATATATATATATATATATATATATATATATATATATATATGTATATATATATACATATATATACATATGTGTGTGTGTGTGCGTGTGTGTGTGTGTGTGTGTGTGTTTATATCACAAATAAATACCATAACATAAATAGCAATATAATACAAGACAACAACAACAGCAATTTGTAGTTCTTATTACCAAATGTAACGCTCTGCTTAGTCGCAAACCATTTAGCTCCAGACATAAAAACGTATATGTCATGTATGCCTTGAATCCTGGTGGGTTTACTGCTTTTCATCATTGAAAGAAAATCGTAAACAAAAACATTCTGTCACATGTCAAGATCGCTGGTGTTGACATATTGAAGAACATTCTCTTTTACAATATCGCGTAACGTATTGGAATCAAGCTTAACGCAATCGGAGATGTGAACTGAGCCTGCTAGGCAGCCGAAGATGTTAACTGAACGCTATGTGAGCGGGACCTGCTACAAAGTTGTGAGTGACCAAAGGTTTAGTGCAAAATATGTATTAAGAGCATAATCATGCATTATTTTCTAGTTTGTGGAAGATGGAGTGAGATTTATGCTAGCAGTAGTGCACGGTCAGGCTCCTTTAAGCAGACATTGATGGCGTTTGGAAATTATTGGTAGGGCACTCGATAAATGATTGGTAGGGCACTCGACCCATGCATGTGTTGCACTGGATCGAGTGAACAGGGCTGGGTAGGTAAGGTAGATGTTTATAGGTATTGATATGTGTGCATGGAATGTTCGTGTGGATGGCTTCTTTGCAATTTGGGATGTGGCATTGGCTGGGGTGGGGAGTGTCTTTTTGTTCTGGCTTATGGTATCTTCCCTTTATGCACATAACCTGAACGGTGTGGCTCTTAATCAGTCCTAACACTGTATGACTTTATGACTGTATACCCCCCCGAGACTGGGTGTGAGTATCTGTCCGCATTGACAGGGCGAGTTAATTTGCACCGGATGGTAGCATGTCACATAACGACCGGAACGTGGTAGCAATCAAATATAACCATGACAACCATGGTCCAGACTCGCCGCAGTGCCAGTAGAAGCTACAGCTAAACAATTTCATCAAGACGGAACATTGTCCGCGGACGCCATGCATAGCCCAGGTGGCGTGTAGACCTGACAATGTACTCAAGACGAGAGGTAGTCACGTGACCCGAGCAGACGAAGTACAGTCGCCATGCAAAGCCAAGGTGGCGTGTAGAGCTGACAGAATACACGTGATGAAGGGTAGCCACGTGGCCCGCACAGATGAGGTGCCATTGGCCACGTTCCCCAACAGACGAGGTGCCGTGGTGCGTACAGACGAGGTGCCTGTGCACCGACGAGGGATTCCAGTTGGCATGGGAATTGGTGTTGCGGCTGGCAGTTTCCTGAGCTGTGGCAACTCAATGGAAGGTAACTGTGTTGACCTGTGCCGACGGGTGTCGCGTGTCTGCCAACACAAACCCAACACCCAACCACAAACCCTGCCCCAATCCCAACCCCAGCCTTAACCCCAACCCCAAAAATTTTGTTCACTTTGTTCAATGTCCGTTCGAACATTTCAGAATCGGCAGATCTTGGCAAATTTGGAAATGCGTTAAATTAACAGAAAACTACCTTTATTGTATAAACTCAGCGACCTCAGGGACCTTTTTCAGTGCACAACAAGCACACAATCAGCGAATATCAAGTAGCTTCGAGTAGTAATGGTCATTGAAGACACGTGATGTTTCACGATCTCGACTTGCAAAATATCAGCGAAGATTTTCGCCAAGCGCAGTTTATTTGTGAAGTGAATGAAGTACATAGTGCAAAGGTCAGTATGATCATGCAAGGGAATGTAAAGTAAGTGTGGAAGCGAAAGACGTTTGTCCTCTGAGACGCGGCGATTTCTCTCACTCTGTGACGATCGTGACCTTTCCGCCGGCGACCGTGACCTTGCCGTCGGCAACTGTGAC
>JAOTOM010001098.1:0-57845 GCA_034440615.1 Ashinkailepas kermadecensis
AGACATAGAACAGAGATTGGAAGGTAGCCCCCAGGACGAGAGGGAGACCCCCAGGACGAAAAGGATACCCCCAAGACTTAGAACAGAGATTGGGAGGAGGCCCCCAGGACTAAAGGAGGCCCCCAGAACGAATAGGATGCACCCAAGGACGAAAAGGAGGCCCCCAAGACGTAGAACAGAGATTGTGAGGAGTCCCCCAGGAAGAAAAAGGGAGGCCCCAGGACGAAAAGGAGGCCCACAGGACGAAAACGATTCCCCAGGATGAAAAGGAGGCCCCCAGGACGAACAGGATGCACCCAAGGACGAAAAAGATGCCCCAAGACGTAGAATAGAGATTGGGATGAGGTTCCCAGGACGAAAAGGAGGCCTCCAGGACGAAAAGGAGGCCACTAAGACGTAGAACAGAGATTGGGAGGTGGCCCCCATGACGAAAAGGAGGCCCCAGGACGAAAAGGAGGCCCCGAGGATGAAAAGGAGGCCCCTAAGACGTATAACGGAGATTGTGAAGTGGCCCCCAGGACGAAAAGGAGGCCCCCAGGACGAAAAGGATGCCCCCGGGACGCAAAGGAAGCCCCCCAAGACGTAGAACAGAAAGTGGGAGGAGGCCCCCAGAACTAAAAGAAGGCCCCAGGACGAAAAGGAGGTCCCCATAACGAAAAGGATGCACCCAAGGACGAAAAGGAGGCCCCTAAGACGTAGAACAGAGATTGGAAGGTAGCCCCCGGGACGAAAAGGAGGCCCGCAGCACGAAAAGGAGGCTGTCAGGACGGAAAGGATGCCACCGAGACGGGCAGGAAGCCACCCAGGTTAGACGAAAAGGCTTCCGATGGGTGGCAGGATATTCTTAATTTGGAAAACGAGGCCCCCAATACGGAAGAGGATGCCCCTGCAATATAAAATTAAGACATGATAGGGGAGATTTCTCCCAACGCAATAGGGCCCCCAAGACGGGTAAGAAGGTCTCCGCAGGAATGAGAGAAGGCCACCGATGCCAGCCAGATGAGGCCCATATTTTGGAAGAGGAGGACCCTAAAAGGGATCTAGGACTAGGACTTAATATCTAGGACTAGGACGCAAAAGCACCATGCTAAGAGGTTAATGAGACTCCAAACACAGATAAGGAGGCCCCCATGACGTGAGAGGAGGCCCCTAATTTGAAAATGGAGTCACCTAGGAAAGGGTAGGAGTCCCCAGAAATCAAGAGAGTGTCAAAAATGGTACGGAGGCAACCAGGATTACAAAGGAGGCCCCAACACCGGAAAGGAGGCCCCAGAATATGAGAGGAGGCCCTAAGACGGAAAAGGAAGCCAGTGGATATGAGATGAGGTTTCGGAGACGCAAAAGCAGGCCCCAAACGGGTGAGGTTCCACCGAGATAGAAAAGGATGATCCAGAGACGTGGCAGGAGGCACCTAATTCGGAAGAGAACGACACAAGATTGGAAATGAGACCCCATGATGAACGAGGAGGCCCCTAAAATAGGAGAGAAAGGCCATTGGATAAGAGAGATGGCTCCCAGGCGGAAAAGAAGGCTCGAAGACAGCTAAGAAGGTCCCCGGGAAATAACAAGGCCACTAAGATAGGAAAGGTTGCCAGTAATTTGGCAGAGGAGGCGCCTGTGAGAGAAGAGGAGTCCACCAGGAGATAAGAGACCATCCCTAAGATGGGTAAAGATCGAATCCACATGCGGAGCAGGAGGCCCGCAAGACGTGAGAGGAGGCCCCTAATTTGAAAAAAAGAAGGCCTCTAGAAGAGAAATGAGGCACCTGCCGGACTCCAGAGGAGTCCCTAAAGAAGGAGTAGATCTCCAGGACCAAATGAGGCCCCGAAGACCGGAAAGAGTTCCCAGGAAATGAGAGGAAACCCTTAAGATGGGAGTGGTAGCAGGTATGGAAGGAGGTGAGGTTTCCAAAATTGGAGATCCCTCAAGACGGGTAAGGCTTTGCCAGGATAAAGGAGGAGGAGGCCCACGAGGCGTGGCAGGAGGCCCCTAATTTGGCAGAGAATGCCCTTCGAAGATGAGAGGAAGCCCCATGCCATGTTAAAGGGGCCCCAGAATGCAAGAGGAGGCCCTCCAAGACGGGAGAGGAGGACCATTGAATATGGAGGAGGGTAGGACACACAAGGAGACGTCAAAAACCGGTAAAAAGGCTCTAGGAAATGAGACGAGACCCTTAAGACGCGACAGGAGGCCTATAATTTGCAAGAAGAAATCCCTAAGAAATAGTAGGAGTCGTGTCTGGGTACTTTAAACTCACGATATGGGCCCCAAAAGATCCGGCCCGGGCCCCCGCAAATTACGCTGAGCCTGGGGTACCAAAAATTCACGCCCGGACCACGAAAATCATGCCAGGGGCACGACAGGTCGTACCGTGCCCAAACAGTCTCATTGGGATCAAAACAAATGAAGCCGGAGCAACGAAAAACAATCCGGACATGGATAATCACTCTGGGGGCCCAACAATGACGCCAAAAGCCCCCAAAACGCATTGGACCCCCAAAAGTGTCGAGGCCGCTATAGCTCGCGCTAGGGATCCAAGAAAATTACGTCGGGGCCCAAAAGATCACATTGGACTAAAAAAAAGTCGCGTCGCAGCCCTTGAAAATCGCACTGGAGGCCCAGAAGGTCACACCGGGGCCCCAAAAGTTGCAGCTGCCCCAACAATCAATCCTTAACCGTAATGTCACTCTGGGACAACAAAAAACTCCTTCAGTGGCCGCAGTACTATATCAAAGGGGAAAATTCCCCCTCCCTCCTGAGAGGGATAAGCTCCCAAGAATCGTGCCGGGGCCTCAAAAATCGAGCTGGGGCCACCAAAATTCGCGTCGGTCCACCAGAATTCGCGTATGGGTCTTCAAATAAATACGGCGAGCCCCGGAAAACTCGCTCCAATGCCCGAAAAATTGCAACAGGAACCGCCAAAATCGCGTTGGGGCCACAGCTTAATACAACGCGTCCCACAAACTCGAACCGGACCCCCAAATATCGCGCTCGGGACCCACAATTCCCATCGGTAGTCCCGTCGAGGCTCTAAAAAATTTCCGTCTAGGGCCACACGTAAGCACAGTGTGACCACAAACACAAACACAAATCAAGCTGGAAAGAAGCAGCAAAGATATGAAGTGCATCAAAGCTCAGCGGAATCCGCATTTCATAACTACCAGAAAATGTGTGAAGTAGGAAACTAATCATCGAAATTAATCAATCGATTTTTCGCAGCGAACGCCCATACGCAGCATTCCATCACGTCAAATATGGCGCAAGTCTATAATGTGGCAGCAATTAGCAAAACGCAGTAGGCCTAGCAGAAACCGTAGCATCGCACGAAGTGTGGCGAATGTACCGAATACGAAAGATGGGTGTGCACGTGCACTGACGTTGCCGTCGTGGCGACCGGGTGCTATGAACTGGAATGCCTGAAATTATGAAATTTTGTATTTTAAAGTGGTGGGTAATACATTTTAAATTGAATTTATGGGCCTAATACATCTTCGAAACCCTGCTCGTTATAGGGCTTTGTTGCTTTTTTTGTGCACCGAGTATTTCTTACGTCTCAGGGCGTTTTCGAAGATCCCGATGTGTTTATTTAGCTCCCGGTCGTTTTGTACGTTTTGGAACCATGTTGCCTTTTGTGGCCCCAGCCTCTTTTTCAGGCCCTTGTGCGTTCTCATGGCCCCTGTGCGCCTTGCGAGCTTGCAGTGTATTTTTTTAGAGCTCCCGGTATGTTTATTTAGGGCTGCAACGCATGTTTTAAGGCCCTATAGCTTTGTGGGAGACTCGGTGCGTTTTGGAGGGTTAGTTGTATTTTCGGGCACCGTTGTACTCTTAGGGTCCCGCTGTGTATATTTGGGGCTTCTGACGCACACTTGTGGGGCCCCAGTACGATTTGGGGGCTTCGGTGCGATTTTTATGGGTCCCAGCGCGACTTATCGCGCCCAGGCGCGTGGTTCCGGAGACCCAACGCCAGCTTTCTGAGCTCAACGCGATTTGTGTGGATCTTTTTTTCTTTCTTTTTTCAAGTCCGAATCCCGGCCTGATTTTTCGAGCCTCTGGCGCCATGTTTTTGTATCCCAACTCGATTTTTCGAGATCCGGTATGCTTTTCGGTGCCATACGCAATTTTTGAAGGCATCTGGAAAAAAATGTTCGGTGCTCCAGAGGTTCACTTTCCTGACCCGGACATTTATTTGTTGGAATCCCTCCTTTTTTGGAGGGCTCCAGCTTGATTTTTTGGGATACCGATCCGGTTTTGTGGCATAGGTGTAATTTCAGCAGTGTGAGGTAGCTTATCAAGGGATACCAAAATACAACCTTAGAACTGGGTGGTGGAGTTAGGGTTGAAATCCGACCAATCAGAAACCATAGTGGTAGATTAGGCCCCTCCACAGGACAATTTTGTTGATAACTAATTACATTATTTCGAAATGTCCCCTTTGACAACATAGCGGCCGAAATCCAAGGACTTTTTAATGGGCGTAGGTGCCACCCCTCCCCCCTCCCCTGCAAATCCGTTTGCCCCCTCCTGCTTGACGCAAATATAGGTACTCCACTGGTCCCTCAATAATTTTCCGAAACATATGCCCATGGGGCAAAGCCAACATTGAGGGGACAAATTCTCCCTCATAAGCATACAATACAACATCCATGCCCCATATAAAATGGGATGAATGATGTTTTTAAATGCATTTTCTTCCAACAAACTTCTTTTCTGTTATTACAGTCTGCATGACTCGAGCTTCCCAGCTTCCATACCTTCTCAACGTCATTTACAAAACGTTACAGCACAGCGAAAACAATGGGCGTGACGGTGTGGAATTTGAAGGTTTGGATTATGTATGCACTGACATTGTTGCATTGTTGCATTGTCACTTATGCATTGCTGTTCAATGCTTGTTCTCGCCGTGAATTTATTCGCTGAGAATATATTTTAGCTCGTGTGACAGTTGCCTTGCAGCCAGCACCAAATGTTATAAAAATAAACAAATTCCTAAAATGGCGCTCAGAAAACCAATGCAATCCATTTCTCGTTGTCACCTTTGCGAAATTGTCGCCCTAGGACTGAGAAATGATCGTTCAAGCTTTGCTTATGACATCAAGCTGGTGGGAATAAATAACAGTTGTCATGAACCTAGATTCAGTTAGACTTGGAGGACTTAAAAGTGGGTTGATCAATGGCAGATATCTGTAAGATATGCTTAGCACCAGCCCCGCCACCTCGCTGCAATCTAGAGGCCATCGGGAAGATTCGAGAAAGCATTGAGACGTTGGTTTGTTTTGGCACTTATGTATTTATCCAAATATTACTTATTTATGCCCTGGTATGGCCCAGTTTTCAGCGAAAATGATTAGTGCTATTGCGTTTTGAGTAAATGATGCGCAAGAACACCTCCATCAATCTTTTCGCACCCCTCCACCCCCGTCAACTTCCCCCCTAGGACAGCCGCCGCCGATGTCTGCGTGTCCGGAAGTCAGTACCGACCCGGGCCAGCCGAGCCCGGCCGCGGCCGGCGCTAACGTCAACATTGCCGGGCCGTCCGCTGGCTTGGTCCGCCCCGCCGAATCTGTCCCGGTCGGACGCCGACGACGGCTGAGGAGGCGAGGATGCCGGGGCGGACAGCAGGTGAAGAGGAGAGCCCTGCAACGAGCATTACTATCATCTCAAAGGAGTGCTGCTCTGCATACCACTCCCGGCACTGGGGAAGCCCCCCGTCGTGTAGAGTGTCGCCCATCTTGCTCGTTCCACTCTCCGTCCACGGGACCGGTGGTAGTACAGGAGACTGCCGGCCAAGAAATCCGCGCCGGATGTCGTGTTCAGCAGCGGCGACATCGCATGAACCGGGTCACGGATCAACAGCGTTTCCGCGACAGGCTCCCTTCTTCTTTCGTCATTCCGTCTCGCCTCAACATCGGTCAGATTCAGCGTACGCTGCGTGCTGCCACCTGCCCTGAGCCGGTGCGCACCCTAGCGATTGGACATGCTAACGTCCAGTCATTAGTGCCGAAAATGAACTGTGTTCTTCGCACTCTGCAAGAACACAAACTAGACCTTATGTGCTTATCCGAAACTTAGCTCTCTTCCGCCGTGTCCGACAGAATCCTAGTATTTCCAGGCTATAAACTAGTGCGTCGTGACCGTCCGGCCCAGTCGGGCTGCGGCCGTCCAGCTGCTGCAGCCCGAGGTGGTGGCGTCGCCATCCTATGTAAGGCAAAATTCAATATGAAGCTGCTGCCTATATCAAGTACCGGTTCGTCCTGCGAGACGCTGTGGGTGTCTGTGAGTGGCGGGGGACGCCGTGCTGTCACTGTGGGGGTGGTTTACCGCCCGCCATCGGAGCCCGTATCTGACGGCCTGAACGAGCTACAAGACCAGCTGCGTGCCGCCATCAGTCTCGGCAAGCCAACCTTTTGCCTGGGCGATATGAACATCAACCTTCTTCGTTCCGACTGCCCCGGTGTTCGTCGCTACGGACAGGTGCTGCAGGATCTCGGCCTCTCTCAGCTTGTCCGGCAGCCGACCCATCTGTGGCCGACGGCAACACTGCTGGACCATATCATCACCAATGTCCCAGATATTGAGTCGGCCATTCAGCTGCCGCTCGTACCGATTGGTGACCATCTGACAATAATTGTGCGCGTGCCCTACCGCGGGCTGCGGTGTCGCCGGGTGTCCTTCACCTATCGCCCCTGGCGCAAGATTAACTGGGACGCCTTGTGCCTTCATTTCTTGCAGGCGGACTGGAGCAGTATGTACCGGGCAGCGGGGGTGGACGCGAAACTAAAGGAGTTCATGCACTTGTGGCATGTGGCGGTGAACGTGTATTGTCCCCTAATCGTCACTTTGCTTCCGTGGGCCCACGCATTGCCGCTGATCTCATACAGACATAAAGACATAAAAGATCAGTGCAACTATGAGCCACAAGGGCCCTTCTTGGTTGCACTCTGTACACTGAACCAGTTGTCCACCAAATGTGTTGATCAACTCTCCCTGGAATACAGAAAAACAAGCCCCCTATTCTTATAATGATTGTCTATGCTGTTCTTAAAGATGTTCAATGTGTTGCTACTGACAATAGTTTCTGGCAGCTGGTTCCAGTGTTCTACTACCCTGTTGGTGAGGAAGGACTGTCTTAACCTTGTCCTGCTGTGATTAACTTTAATTTTGAATTGATGACCTCTAATGGCATCATTTCTGTTAAATTCAAACAGTTCCCTGAGATAACCCTGTTCCTGACCATGAACAAATTTAAAGACCTCAATGAGATCTCCTCTCAGCCTTCTATATCTAAGTGAAATCATATTCAATTTCTTCAACCTTTCCTCATATGCCAGGTTGCCCATACCATTCACCATTTTTGTTGCCCTCTTTTGTACTCTCTCTACAAGCCAACAATCTTTTTCATAACTAGGGGACCAAGCTTGGACACAATATTCCAGATGTGGCCTGACATATGCACAATAAAGCTTCCTGATGACTTCCTCACTTTTGTATGATACATTCCTATTTATTGCCCCAAGCATTCTTAGTGCCTTCTTCCTGGCTTCTTTGGTCTGTTCTGATGCCCCCAATTTTGTGTTCAAAATAACACCTAAGTCCTTCTCCTGCTGAGTCACAGATAGTACTTGGCCACCCATCAAGTATGGAGCCTTGATATGCTGCCTACCTACGTGCATGATTTTGCACTTATCAAAATTAAATTTCATTTGCCATTTTTCGGACCACTTCACAAGCTCGTCTAAGTCTTTCTGCAGCAAGACCTGCTCATTGTGCCCTGTTATTGCCCTAATGACCTTCAAATCATCTGCAAATTTCAAAACCTTACTGCTTAGGCCACTTTCAATGTTATTTACAAACATAATGAACAATAGTGGTCCCAGCACTGACCCCTGGGGGACTCCACTAAGAACATTTTGCCATGATGATTTTGTACCATTTAGCTTCACTCTCTGCTGTCTATCTGAAAGCCACAACCCTATCCATTTTAGGATGTTACCCACAATACCATGGGCCTGAAGCTGCATCATTAACCGTTTATGAGGTACCTTGTCAAAGGCCTTGCTAAAGTCGAGATATGCTACATCAACCTGATTTCCCATATCAAATTGTTCTGTAGCAAAATTAAAAAAGCCAAGAAATTTGTGAGACACGATCGCCCTTTTCTAAACCCATGTTGAGGATCTTGAATCACTCTGTTTCCTTCCAGAAAACTAACTATTTTATCCTTGATAATTGATTCAAGTACCTTGCAGACTAGTGATGTGAGGCTTACTGGCCTATGGTTTTCAACTTTCCCTCTTTCTCCTTTCTTGAAAATAGGAACTACATTTTCACTTTTCCAATCGGTTGGAATTTCATTTGGGAAACTGATTTACAAAATATTATACTGAGTGGAATTGCCAATTCTTTTTCAGCTTCCCGCGATGAAGCTGGCAACCGCGGCGTTCCACTCATCCCTCCGCGACCACCTTGTGTGACTACCACCGGCCTCCGGCTACACCCGGTGACCCTGCCCGAACTATTCAGAGCCATATGTGAGATGTCTTCGTCGAAAGCGGTTGGCGTCGATGGCGTACCACTGCACGCTCTCCGCAACTGTTTTCCGGTTCTCGGGCCTCACCTACTTCACATCATTAACACTTCTGTCATCTCCTGCGTGTTCCCTACCTCGTGGAAAACTGCTTCGGCTGTTCTACTTCACAAATCTGGGCCTGGCGATGTCGCCAGTAACCTCCGTCCAATCTCTATTTTTCCAGTCTTATCCAAATTATGTGAAAAAGTATGTATCCAGCTGTCCTCTTATCTAGTCACTAATCACATTCTTTCCTCCTCCCAGTATGCATACAGGCCATGCCATTCGACGGAGGACGCCCTGGTCGACGCTGTCGAGTGGATCACACGTCGTGTCGACACTGGTCACATCGCTTCGGTCATCTCAATCGACCTAAGCAAAGCATTCGACAGCGTCGACCATGATATCCTCCTGCGGAAGCTGCAGTGGTACGGCGTCGACCCGAGGTGGTTTGACAGCTACCTTACTGACCGGCGGCAGGTGGTGAGGGGCGGCTCTTTATCCCTTCCGCTATCCCATGGTGTTCCTCAGAGATCCCTGGTTGGTCCCTTGCTGTTCAGCATCTTCATGAATGACCTGCCAGCATACCTTCCATACGGACGTCTGGTATCATATGCCGACGACACCCAGCTGCTAGACTCTGCACATCCTGATGAATTACCCGTTCTTAAATCCCGGCAGGAGAACACCATCCTTGCTATTCAGTCTTACTCCACATCCAACTCCTTGAAGATGAACCCCACTAAAACTACCCTACTGCTTGTCGGCACGACCCAATCCCTAAAAAAGCCACATCCTACCAACTCAACATTGGCAGTCACGTCCTAACCCCCTCGCCATTCGTGAAGATGCTGGGAGTCATCATTGACCGCACCCTATCCTGGGAGGAGCACATATCCCACGTTGTCAAAAAGTGCAACTCCACCTTGTTCTGTCTCCACAATATTCGTCACCATCTGACACCCGAAGCACGCAAACTCCTAATTCACGTCTTTCCATACATCCTATACTGCCTCACTGTATGGGGCGGGGCTGCCCAATGTCACCTTGGACGAGTGCAGAAGGCGATCAATTTCGGGGCTAGGATCGTCGTAGGGGCTCGTCGTCGTGATGATATCTCGCCGACAGTGGCAACGCTGGGCTGGCGCAGTGTCCGTGACCTCATCACCCACCGCGACAACATCGCCGTGTTCAGAGCCCTGAATGATCCGCGAGCCCCCGAGGCGATCCGTTCTCTGTTCCGCCGGCGGTCGGATGTCTCCCGGCGCTCCACTCGTGCGACGGTGGCTGGGGCACTGGAGCCACCGCCTTTCCGCCTCAGCATGTCACGTAGAACCTTCTCCTTCCGGGCAGTCTCGGCCTGGAACCTACTGCCGCCGGCCACTTCCGCTTCTCGGACACGGGGCGAGTTCGTCGCGATGCTGAACAACGTCTTATAAATTGACTTCACGTGTTCGGTTTTCCCCTGTATACTGTTGTCTTGCCGCTTTCATTTTTGCTCATGTTTGTGAAATGTATCTGACTGTATTCTGACACAAACCAAATATTAATCCATGTTATGGAATCGGTTTGTTAAATCTCGCAAATACAAATACCATTCCAAGAACAAACAAAACACCAATATGAAATCATGTTCCCTTTTCTCGAACCATAGTAAGAGCCTAAAAACAATATGAAACCCTAACACAATGGAGGCCCCCTTTCGACCTTGCCCCCCCCTGGAAGAATTTCGTGGCGACGCCACTGGCTCGTATAGCAGGTGAACAGTAAGTTTTAGGTCACAACGGAAGGGACATTTTTCATAGAGAAGGATACGTTCTATCATATGTTTTGCGATGATAACTGTATCCCTCTTTATTCCAAAACGACAACAAAATAAGTTACCCCTGAAAAGCATTGTGGGCAATTGGGACTTCGTCCGTTGAAACAAGTGACGTCACGGAAAGTTCGAATCGCCGGACTGTTATACCTTATGTTAACGGCCTTGGGCGGTGCGGGTCAGAGGCAAGATAACAGATAACTAGAGACAACAGGTACTCCAAAGTCCGCAGATCTAGTATATTTGGTTTAAACTAGACAAAACCTAAGCCACGTGACGTCATATACCAGAAGTGCCTTTTTATTCCAGAATACTGCTGAATTATATTCCAGATTTTGACTATACTGATAAATCTACCAAATATGGTGCTTTCATTTCAGGACGATTATGGCGCTTTTCCCACGTTTGTTTCCTCCTCGTTTGTAATACACATTCATTGAAGCATCAAGGTTTTTGTTATTGTTATGTTTGTTCCCGTGTCATAGGCTTTGAAGCAACAGGACCATCCCTTGAATTATCGTAGCAAAATCTGGCCGTGGTAGGTATTGATGGAGAACATGCATCTCAAACGATGTATGTCAATTAAGGCCGTACGCAATGCCAACTTTGTCATGCCATTGATGCCATTGATGCCATTGATGTCAACTTTCCGTTTCGGCTCCAATCTGGTGATTAATGCCAACTCAGCATGTGCTTTGGTCTCCTATCAACTATCATATTGTTCTTGTTATGCTATGTGCAAACATGTACATATATGCTGTGCCATGCACCAACTTGTGCACAGTTTGGTAATTGCTTGCCTATGGCATCACAACTGGGTAATAATTACTGGAAAAGCAATGTGGGATATCACTCCTAACTAGGGTCATCCAGGTCCTTATTTGCAGGATGAATTTGTGATTTTTGAGTTATATGTGAATTCTTGGAATTTATTTTTCCAATGCAATGTTGATGAATGTAATTAGCATTTGACCACTCTCAGCTTTCATGTGTGAGATATGATTTGACTTGGGCCATTTTTGGTTTTGTTATTGCAGTTTGGAGTTTTCACGAGTTATATTTTACACACTTCTTCCTGGGTAAAACTCAAATGAGGTTAGGATTATTTAGGTGTTTCTTTAACTTGCTCAATTTCTATATTATTTTTCAAAGGTTGGAAATTATTATTTTTTTGTTAAAGTGGCCAGGCAAGGGTAGGCTATGCTTTGCTAGATTAGGTTTTTACAATTGTACGTGCAGAAGAAGATTTGCATTTTAGCTGAGGTGGCAGTTGCAGGAAAGAAGATTATAAAAGCATGTTTCTGAATGAATGTGATTAGGATGATGTGACCATTAGTTTCCAGCACAAATACATACTTCTCTGTTGTGAAGCAAAGTAATGCCAACATTGTGGGTTTGAGAGGAGTAGTAGATAATGCAAAATAATGTTAAATATATAAACAGCAGAACCAAGCCAAACCCGGCCCTTGAATACCTTTGCTATAATATATACAAAAATGCAGCTCCAGCTAGCACTACCAATCCTCATGAAACCAAACCTACCCTAGTCTCTTTTTCAGGAGAAAACATTGTGTTGCATGTTATTTTTAGTTTCCAAAGTCCAAAAACCTTTGTATTTATATATAGAAAGCCCAATGAAGACAAATTTGGAGACAAATGTATGGACTGGACTTCTTCAAAATAACCTAGCAACTTCTTTCCAGTGTCCTAAAAGTACTTTCCATCAAACTGTCTCGAATGAAGAATAAGCTACTCAGAAATAGTCAAAGATGGGAAGAAGACAGGATAAACATTCAAGCATGAAAACTGAAACCAGGTTCAGTAATAAATAAATAAATACATATGTGTGTATGTATATATATATATATATATATATATATATATATATATATATATATATATATATATATATATATATATAATTTCCATTATCTCAATGTCTTGATCACATTGTGAATTAATGTACAGTGTATGATTGGTACAATTGTACAATTAAGGTACCATACCTGTACCATTTCTTTGGGAAATCACATGCAACATCTAACATCAGTAGGCTTTAGATGATTGCACATCAGGATGTTATAGGCGATCTAACATCAGTAGGTTAGGTTAGATTTAGTTAGGATTTTTTTGTAATCTGACATCAGTATTCTTTGTTATCCATCCAAAGCCCCATTTTCCTCACACTTACCATATTTTTTTAGGGCTGGGGAATAACATGTACCTGCATTGTCAAAAAGATGTTTTTCTAGTGTTTCAAAACTGTAACTTGAATGATATTAATATTATTTTCTTCATCAAATTACTGTTTATTAGGATATCTGCACATCAACTTGAACTGCTTATATCTCAAAAAGCTTTCACTTCCCATTAAATAAATCTCAAATTCCTTGAAATCACATCAGGAAACACCAGAACAATTTTAATTCACATGTTTTAACTAAACATTGGCTTTGGGGTTTCTTATGCATATTTACCCAAACCTAACCTAACCTAGCTGACTGATGTTTTCCTTGAAAGAGGGAATATTTGAGTGATATCTTGTGTCCAAACTAAGCTGCAATAATATACCTTATTTTTCATTTCATATTACCTCACTCAAAGCTCCTTTATAGTATTATTTTCCTTCCTACATGAGAAAAAGCATTTCTAACAGAACTGTGGGATCACATGAACTTACTGACAGGAAACACCAGAACAACACATGTTTTAACTAAACATTGGCTTTGGGGTTTCTTATGCATATTTACCCAAACCTAACCTAACCTAGCTAACTGAAGTTTTCCTTGAAAGAAGGTTTTTATTATATTTTTTTATTATTATATATTATTATAGATTATATATTATTATTTGTCAATATTTTTTTTAATATTTTTGCAAACTAAGCTGCAATAATATATCCTTATTTTTCATTTCATATTACCTCACTCAAAGCTTCTTTATGGTATTATTTTTCTTCCTACATGAGAAAAAACATTTCTGACAGAACTGTGGGATCACATCAACTTACTGACATTCATCAGCATGATATTTGTACACTTTTTCTCAACATCCATGAACACACATCCATTGATGTAAATTGATTGACTCAATATATATGCTGCACATTTATCGTTTTTTCTTTGTAACATGCCACCCATCCCATCCAAAAAAATTTAGTATCGAAACCAGCAACCAGGGGCAGTAGCATTGTATGCCTTTGGAATGGATGCACTACTCCCCCCCGAATGTTGGCTGTGGCCTCACTGTGATTTCAACTTTTAACATGTGACCCCATGTGGTCCTTCCCCCAATCCAGAGAGATGAATGCAGCGTTCTGTGTTCACCATGTCCAAAAGACCGACCAGCTCAACAGGCATCTGAAGCTCATTGAAAGTTTCCGCCGTGTGTTAAAGTCCAATTCACCTCGACAGACCAATTTATCACCCTGGATACTGGCATCTCCAGATATTGACATTTCGCTGTCATATCTCAAAAAGTGTGAAGTCGTTCACGAAGAATTCAGGCTAAGGGCACCAGAGTTGATGGCATCTCACGGCCATTTTACAGGCACCTACACAGATGGATCTAAGACCGAGTCTGGTGTTGGGAGTGCGTTTGTAATGGGCACAGTGGTCAGGACGTTTTCGCTTCCGCCACATTCATCGGTCTGTACATCTGAGTTGGTTGCCTTAGACAAAGCACTGAGTTTTATTGAGACATGTGATGACACTCGGCATATAATTTACACAGATTCTCTTAGCAGTCTTATGACTATAAATGCGTTTTATCCTTCGAACCCACTCGCACAAGATATTTTACGTAGGCTTACATTGCTGACCTGCGCTGGAAAAAAACGGTTATTCTATGTTGGATTCCGAGCCATGTGGGAATCCGTGGGAACGAGGCCGCGGTTGCTGCGGCGAAGCGAGGTGCCCGGGCCCCGTGCACACGTTCCCTGTCTCTCTCCCTGCGAGGGACTTTTACTGGGATGTGAAGGGATTTTTCTTCAGTAAGTGGCAGGCAAGCTAGGACTCTTAGCAAACAAGTTGAAAACTGTGAAGCCCTGTATTGGTGACTGGGCTTCATCCTCACAGCGAAACAGACGTCACGAGGTTTCTGTGTCGCCTGCGCGTGGGACATACCTATGCGACACACCGATATCTTCTGGGTGGTGGCGAGACGCCGCTGTGCCCGAAATGCACGCCACGAATGTTTGTGCGACACATTATAGTTTCATGTCCCCGGCTTGCCCACGAACGGAGACGTCACTTTGGACGTTCCTTTGTATGGCTTCGGGAAGTATTAGGGGACGAGTCTGACCTTGTTCACCCGGGACAACGTTTCAAATTCCTCTCGGAAATTGTATTTTTCGTGATTTACACCGGCCATTAACATACTGATGCAGACGTGGCTAGTACCAGTTTTATTATGAACAGATTCGACATCATCGTATAACTCGTTGTCCGAAGTGGCGTTCACACGCTTTTATACATAAATGACTGAGTTATGGGTGCTATATGACGTGTGCAGTCGATGCGCCCCTAAACCACAATAACTAACTAACAGACCAATTTGCCATCGTGTATTTCGCGAGGATCCGGACATAGTCGAGGTCTGTCCTTGCCAAAGCAAGGCTTATGGAGTCCTGGCAACGTGTGCTCACTGAGGATAGTATCTGGAGAGGCATGGAGCCGAGCTTGGAACTGACATCGCTATCACTCACCATAATGCGGGTCAAGTCATTTCACTGTTCGACAACATATTCAATTGATTAGTTTTGATAACCAATCACCTACCCTGATCATATGCACATCCAGGGGTGTTTCTTTACATCCTTTGGAGGGGGAAAGTGCCCCCTCAATGTTGGCTTCCCCATAGCGTGGGACCTTGTGGAGTGTGGCCCCAAATCCATTTTGGTCTGCCCATTGCCTTCATGTATTCCCTCCAGTAATAAACAAAAAAAAATCAACACCCATATGCACACCTCAAGAAGCGGGACGGTATCACGCATTTTGACCGGTGCGTGCAGGTGGGTGGGGAAAACGTCAATTTCAGCTCAATATTTGTCATGCACCGCCGTAGGGTCAAGGTTCAAATTATTCAATTCAGGGGGACATGCCCCCTGCCCCTGCCCCTGCCCCTGATCCCACTCTGTCCGTGCCAGTGAGTATGGGGGCCTGCGCCCTGTCCTAAGCCGTGAATGCGTTCCGTGCTTCCTATGGCTGGTGGGATAGAGAAGTAATCAACCATAGCACAAGTTGTGATGGCCGAACCCTAGCCCTTTATGCAATTTCCCTTTATGCAAAAGCTCGTCCCATGTAAGCAAAATCGTAGTCTAGCACCATTAATTAGGAGAATTCCCCGTCAATACTAACGAAAAGTTCGCCCGCCCTGAGCTTCGAACCCGGCGTCTCTGGGTTACTAAACAGGCGCGCTACCAACTGCGCTACCAGCACTGGCGGCGCGGCCGCGCTTAAGTTAAATAGTGTCGATGGATGTTGCAAGGGTATAAATGACATCAATTTACACCATAAATAGGACGATCATATGAAAGCTTACCACGATTATCGAAATGCCATGAAACAAGCTTTCACATGACATATAAATTATATATATCACCTACACTTGCTAGTCAGGAGTACAGTCGGAAAAGTACTATTTATTCTTGTGACAACCGGCCGAACCCAAACCTGCGCCCAGGTGACGTCACCGGCTACCAAAGAACATTGACAGGGGCCGGGTCAGAGGTGCGGGTCCTGGCGGCAGGTTGTAGGTGGGATACCTGCGAAGGTCGTGCATGGACGTATGTCGTGATTGAATGACACGAATGACTGGTGTTTATGTCACTCATCTGACTAGCGAAGTAAAGGACATCTAAGTTTCAGTTCAGAAAGGAATTCAAGAGGACCACTGACTCTGGCAACATCAGTGACTGCAGTCTTCTGACTGGATGCATCTTGATCCATCTAGGTGGGTCCCTACCTAACCCTATCCGGATACCTACCTATCGGAGGACATACATATGGCCATTCCAGAAATTTGTCGGTGTTGGTACATCCTCATGCAGATGGTGGCACAGCCAGAATGGCCATGGCCCATGATTCGTGCAAACCATAAAGTGTTTGATAACAATAAATACATACAAAAGTTCTAGGGAAACCATTTGTCTCATTAGGTGGTTTTACAGCAGCAACTTTCTCTCTAGTTGCTAGAGTTCTCTTCGCTTTAGGTCCTTCCAAGCGATTTAGGCTTCAACTGAAACATTGCATATATGCGCTGACATGTAATAAAATACAGCATTTAATCTTAAGAGAATTGGTTTCACTCAATTTTTGCATCTTTTTCATTGACTACAATTATTCTTTGCTGGTGGAAATAAAACAGTGTTAGATGGAGTGTCTAGTATAATTTTAATACAACATTTTATATCCCAAAATCCATGCTCCAATACATGGATGATGTACACCTGGATTGGAAACTCCGTTCTGGCACCTTTGATCTGCATGAATCAGCTGCACCAACCTGCAACCTAGTGGAGGGTAATTCAAAACATGGAAAAGCAGCCAGTTTTAGGCTGTGTGCCTATGGGATTCTGGGTATGCATTTCATCTTGACATTTGTTCCAATTCAAATTGATCCAGCAACCCCAGGAGAATTGAAGGTAAATTTTAGATAAAAGGGGTTTTAGGATTTTTTGGGAAATTGTTTTTCTGAATATGATGTTTATGAATGTGACTAAGAAGATGCAACCACTAATTTTTGGTGCTGATGCTTACTTTTCAATTCAAACTACGACATCGGTATGGTGTGATGACGTCATAGGTGTGGCACTGAGGCTTCGACTGGCTAATGCTACAAATGGTTCACATACCTTAATGAGATGGTCAAAGTAGCTTAACCTAACCTAATCTCATGGTGCATTATATAAATTATAGCTTTGATAAACTGAGAGGTAAGCATGTTAGGTTAGGTTGGGTTTGGTTAGGTGGTATTTTTTCAAACATAGTATTCCGAAGAAAAAAATCCCAAAATTCCCAAAATACCTTTTAAGAAAAATTTACTGGTTAGGTTAGGTTAGGTTATGCTACTTTGACCATCTCATTAATGTATGTGCACTATTTGTAGCATTAGCCAGTCAACCTAACCTCATGGCACATTATATAAATTATAGCTATGATAAACCAAGAGGTAAGCAGGTTAGGTTAGGCTAGGTTAGGTTGGGTTAGGTTAGTTTAGGTTAAGCTACTTTGACCATCTCACTAAGGTATGTGAACCATTTGTAGCATTAGCCAGCAGAGTGGGAAACTTACTTTCCGGGTTGGGAGTCGGAGTGCATACCGATTTCTTCCGGAGTACATTTTCATGGACATCATTTTTTGATGCATGAAATCTGCTTACTAGTAACCAACCAGAAAAACCTAAATCAGTACCTACATAATATGCATAAGTAATATCATTCTCATTTTTGGTCAAATCAAATGTCAAAACATAGGAACAAAGAAGTGAACAATGGATGGCACTGCCTGGCAGTGACTTGTAATAATCAGCACTGTTTCGTTTCTCATAACTCACAGGAGAAATGCACATTCCTTTCACTGTTAGTCTCGGTAGAAGGCTAGACATATGAAAGGCAAACAAAAATACTTCACACTTCACCCTCAGCTCAGAGCCCATACCTACCTATGCAGCCAATTCGCCATGTAATGCGAACACAACTTCGCTACCACACATGCCACAGTTGGATATGATCAAAGCAAAGGATCACTGAAGTTCTTGTTTGCAGTATGACACTGTTAACCATGTGTTAAAAGTTGCTAATGGTTATGATGTCATATAAAAATACCTTGCATTGATTGGTTGACAGACATTTCAGAACAGAAAATGCTATCTCAGCCAATTCTGATTGGTGGCCTCCAGGATTCTGGAGGACATCTCTTAAAACTGTCAAATTTTCCCACTATATGGATAGCAAGAACACAGGTTTTCCAAGATGTGCTCCAGAGCCGGAGAACATTGTACTCAGTGTGCATGCACACCATCTTGCAAGTGCTGTTGGCATATTGTCGGCAATTCTGGTGTTTGTGATTAATGGAGTGTGTGGAGCTGTGGTCCAGCTGCTGACTGCTACAAAAAGTGGTTAGTTTGAGTGGTGACCATAAGTGGAATAACCAGCGTTTTTTTTGGGTGCCATTCTGTGTTTGTTTTTATTTATATCTTTGTTCCCACATTTGTGTCGGAGTACATGTGAAGCCCATCCTATCCAGTATGAACCCGGAGTGTAAAATGTTTTCAGAGATAGAATCTCTTAAGAAGTGCCTTAATTCCCACCCTGTTAGCCAGTCAAAGCCTCAGTGCCATACCTATGATGTCATTACACCATACCAATGTGATGTCATTGTCCAAATTGAAAAGTAAGCATCAGCACCAAAAATGAGTGGTTGCAAGTCATGTTCATGAACATCATATTCTGAAAAATTAATCCCAAAACACCTTTTATAAAAAAAAATTACAGAATTGCATATGCATTTCATGATACAGAACTGATCAAAGAACCTTGCCATTCTTTCCTGATTAATTTATTACGCTCTGTTCCGAAGTTGTCGTTATATGAAGTGAAGGCATCTGTGAGAGGGAGCCCATTTCGCCAAAAGGGTCACCCCACCGATGTTTGTTTCACAAAATGATTGGAGGGGGCAAAGTACATGAAGGCAATAGGCAGACTAAAATGAATAACATTTTGACATGACAGGTGATCAGATAAATGATGTGATTTCATTGATAGTGATGTTGTTTTCAAATATATCAGGAAAATAAAGCCAAACAAGGCAGCAGGACTGATGGAATTTATGCTAGGGTATTGAGAGAAGCTGAAAAGGAACTGACAATTCCACTTAGTATAATAAATAAATAATAATAAATAGTATAATAGTATTATACAAAAATAGTATAATAAATAAATAATAGATCATGTCTCACAAATCTCTTGGACTTTTTTAATTTTGCTGCAGAACAATTTGATCAGGGAAATCAGGTTGATGTAGCATATCTTGACTTTAGCAAAGCCTTTGACAAGGTACCTCATCAACGGTTAATGATGCAGCTTCAGGTCCATGGTATTGCAGGTAGCATCCTAAAATGGATAGAGTTGTGCCTTTCAGATAGACAGCAGAGAGTGATGCTAAATGGTACGAAGTCATCATGGCAAAATGTTCTTAGTGGAGTCCCCCCAGGGGTCAGTGCTGGGACCACTATTGTTCATTGTGTTTGTAAATAACATTGAAAGTGGCCTAAGCAGTAAGGTTTTGAAATTTGCAGATGATTTGAAGATCTTTAGGGCAATAACAGGGCACAATGAGCAGGTCTTGCTGCAGAAAGACTTAGATGAGCTTGTGAAGTGGTCCGAAAAATGGCAAATGAAATTTAATTTTGATAAGTGCAAAATCATGCACGTAGGTAGGCAGCATATCAAGGCTCCATACTTGATGGGTGGCCAAGTACTATCTGTGACTCAGCAGGAGAAGGACTTAGGTGTTATTTTGAACACAAAATTGGGGGCATCAGAACAGACCAAAGAAGCCAGGAAGAAGGCACTAAGAATGCTTGGGGCAATAAATAGGAATGTATCATACAAAAGTGAGGAAGTCATCAGGAAGCTTTACTGTGCATATGTCAGGCCACATTTGGAATACTGTGTCCAAGCTTGGTACCCTAGTTATGAAAAAGATTGTTGGCTTTTAGAGAGAGTACAAAAGAGGGCAACGAAAATAGTGAATGGCATAGGCAACCTGGCATATGAGGAAAGATTGAAGAAACTGAATATGTTTTCACTTAGATATAGAAGGCTGAGAGGAGATCTCATCGAGGTCTTTAAATTTGTTCATGGTCAGGAACAGGGTTTTCTCAGGGAACTGTTTGAATTTAACAGAAATGATGCAATTAGAGGTCATCAATTCAAAATTAAAGTTAGTCACAGCAGGACAAGGTTAAGACAGTCTTTCTTCACCAACAGGGTAGTAGAACACTGGAACCAGCTGCCAGAAACTATTGTCAGTAGCAACACATTGAACATCTTTAAAAACAGCATAGACAATCATTATAAGAATAGGGGGATTTTTCTGTATTCCAGGGAGAGTTGATTGGCGCATTTGGTGGAAAACTGGTTCAGTGTACAGAGTGCAACCAAGAAGGGCCCTTGTGGCTCATAGTTGCACTGATCTTTTATGTCTTTAATAAGCATGCCAATTTTGAGCCAATAGTGTACTTATCAGTGCATGTTTTTGGTTTAATTTTGAAGACACCTAATATCTGGATATCTATATTAAAGGTAACGAATCAATGCCATGCTATCAGCAGAGTGCATTGTTTAACACACCACATCATAAATTATCATTATCTGGAATTGTGTCACAAGATTCCTGTATAATCAATCTGCAATGGTGAACTTAAGCATGCTACTTATTCACAAAATACTCTTATGAACGAGTCCTGGAGACTTCATAAGCACACATCAACAAGCACGATGCCTATACGTCCTTGAAATTGATGTCTATCCAGTGCTCAGAAAGTGGTATATTCTACCCTATTTCATGGATAATTTATCACTGTGCTGTGTTAGGGTCCTCATTTTGTCAGGTGTAAAAGTGAGTTAATGATGGGCATAAATAATCGCTTATTATTGATGAGATATCCATCCTGAAACCAACCCGTGTAATTTGACCTAAAAATAATGCTGGAGGCTATAGCTCAAACTGTCGGCCGAATCGGGCTGAAATTTGCACAGCCGTATTTAGAGCGAAAGAGTACCCTGTGAGCAAATTTTGGTCTCAACAAAAAATTATGGGGTGAAGTGCATTGGTCGATCTGTAGTGGAATATATCAGGTGCGAGATATCAAAACGAGTACAGTAGGATGTCAATTTGCAATAGAAACTATGTCATTTGACATACCTGATACATTCTTCAAACACAATTCTGAACCAATAACATACTCATGTGTGACCTTTTCCTTTGTGTTGACATGCCTATTTAGGGCTAACTATTTTGGCAATAATGATATAAAATGTCTACCCTTAACAATTGACATTGTGTAACAGACCACATCACAGGTAATCATTAGGGTGTCCCAAGTCTATATAGTGAAAATCCAACTTGGCGGTATCGATACCAGCACACTTCGCCCTTGCTCGTACATGTATGGAAATGATTCAGGAAAAGTTTCATCAAAATCGGTCCATATTTTCTGGTAGCACAAAATGATTGCTTCTCTAGAGAAAACATCACGAAAGAGAGAAAAAGGGGGAAACGAGAAGGTAATTTATTCTAAGACTTGAGGGTCAGAGACAAAATAATAATAACACAGAACATCAGCTAATAAGTCCCAGACCCCGAAAGGGCCCCTTCACCACCTATTCAGCTGTCTTAGACGTCCTTGACCACCTTGGTCTTCAGCTGCTCCTTTGTCTTTTTCGGCACCGCCCGTGTGTGGAGCGGGACTGTCCTCAGGAGGAACTGTGTCTGTTCCTCGCTCTTGGTCCGCTGATTGAGGAATCGCTTTACGAGGGCGATGCCACGCTCGGCCACGTCGTTGGTCACAGGGAGGGTGGCAACCCGCTTCCGGGCCAGCTGATACAGGGGGTTGGATGGCCAGGTCGCCACATCTTCGTCGAGGAAGGTCTGCCCTCCCAGAAGGCCTTTGATGAGGTTCGACGATCGGACCGTTGCCCAGGTGGAAAGTGGCCCCTGCAGGTTGAGATTCTTTCCCTGAAGTCGTCGTGAGCTGTTCTTTAATTCCGGTCGTGTCTTCATGGCCTGGACGATGGCGATCTTCTCCCTCTCGTCCACTCTCTCGTCGAAGAGCGCCAGCCCGACCATGTCATCCGACAGGTACCACAGGTGTCGGCGCATGGCACGGTCGGCGACAGCGGCCACGCTCCGATCCCCGTAGTCCGCGATGTCTTGGATGAAGTCCTTGTCGTTCTTCGGGGCGTGGGCGGCAATGGTCGCTTCGTTCCAGTACTTCATGTACACCATCGCCACGAACAGCGACACTTGCATCATTCCCTCCTCTTCCCGACGGGTCAGTTCGAGCTGGTCGGAGAAGAGCATGATCTTGATGGCGTAAATCCCCTTCGCCATCCAGCGGGCCATGTGGTAAGCGCCAGGAACTCTGAAGGACTTTGGCATGTCACCGCCCAGGAACGCGAGACAGAGCTGGATCAGCTCTTGGTAGTCTTCGCGCGGATGAGATCCAGCCTCCAAGAGCTGGCGCAGGAGGTTGATCATGGACTGCCGTCGGGTGTCCTGCTCGGCCGACAAGGAGTCGGTGCAAGGGCTTGGCCTTGCTCTGGTCGATGAATGGCCATCGTGTCTGCAGCCTCTTGAAGAGGGCAATGTCCGGGCCAGAAGAAGGACCGTGGCAGCATTTGAAGACGTCCTTCAGCACAACCTCATAGACATGGTGCCGGCACGCCAACCAGAGCAGGGGACGGTGAAGCTCCCCTCGATCCGCGTACACGCCCCTTGCACGAGGCCAGTATTCGACGCCGTGGTGTCGAACCCCATGCCGATGATGCGGGTTTCCAGGCCGTTCTCCCGGACAAGCTTCAAGACTGTCTCGGCCACGGCTCTTCCTGTTCCGTCAGCGGAGACGGGGACGCCCAGGAGTTCCTCCGTGTCCTCCCCAGTGACCAAGACTGCGATCCTCTCCTACAGGGATTTGCCGTCCGTGATGTTAGGCAGGAGCTTCCCGTCCCAGTGGAGGACCAAGGGTACTTCCGTGCCCCGGGTCAGCGAAGCCGCGATCTCCTCTCTGTTCTTCATTCGATCGCGGTGAACAGAGGAGCGGGACAGGGTCAGCTCGTCGATGTTGTGGCCAAGAGCGATGGCAGCCGCTGCGAATGACGAGGTGGCAGCCCGAACCGACAGGTTGTCCCGATCCCAGGATAGGGTCATCTCCTTGTTTAACTTGTTCGCTGGACGGCGACGACAAGGAGATTTTGCAGGCGTTGGACCCAGGAACGTATCATGATCATCATATTCGGTCGACGATGACGACGTCGAAGATGTCTCGAGAGCGACATCCTTCGCCAGCATGGAAGATACAGCTGCGGCCTCCCTCTCTCGTCGTTCGTCCTCTCGCTCCCTCTTCAGCCGGGCCCGTTCCTGCTTCTTCACTGAAGTTTGGTCGACCCCAGCCATTGAAGAGCTCGTCCTGTCTTCACGTTGGGACCTCAGGAACTCCTTGTCCTCCTGAGGTTCCTGAGGTCAGGGCATCCGCGTGGGCCACGTCGAAGATGTCTTCAAAGGAGTCCTTGAAAATCCCTCGCTTTGCCACCTCCGTCTCTGTCGTGCGATTCTTCAGCTTCTTGATTGTTTTGAAGTCGCTGAAAAGCTTCACGACTTTCTTCTTGACGTAAGAAGGGTCAGAGGTTGGGAGGTTGGCCTTCTTCCAGACGTCGAGGATCTTGGTGGTGGTGGAGCCAGCGGCTGCCGAGACGAACTCCTTCTTATCGACATGGTGGAACAAGAACACGGCCAACACCTCCTTCCGAGATGGCAGCCTGTTCCCGGGAAAGTTCTCAGAAGAGTCCGGATCAAAAAGCGGATCTTCTGACCGCCGAGCACGTGGCATTGCACTTTAGATATCTGAGGAAGAGAAGAAACATCATTAATTGATGGTCGCGGGAAGCATCATTACTTGAAGAAACATCGAAACATAATTACTTGAAGTGGTCGATTTCACTCCTTCTGTAACACGAAGTAGACTAATTGTGCTACCAGTAAATATAGCCGAAATGAAATAAAATTTTACAGTATTTACTTTCACACGAGAGGCAACCAGGGCGTCATGTGCTGGAGTGTGTATCACCATCTTGAATTTTCTGGGACACCCTAATATATATATATATATATATATATATATATATATATATATATATATATATATATATATATATATATATAAAGTCGCTTAACTGGTTGCTAGTGGACTCTAAATCCTGCTGATAGTGGAGCCTGAACCCACGATCCTGCGATCCAATGTTTAATGCCTTGCTCACTGGACTGCCTCGACCCCTGGTGTACTCATAAGATGCTCGTCTCACAATCGAAAGATTGTGGCTTCGAGTCTCACCTGTCGCTACTCTTCGCCCGCGACCAATCGGCGTGAGAGATTGGCGACGCTATATGACTCAACGGTCGACGTGTCGTAAAAACCAATAACCAACCGACCCCTGGTGTAACTGTCTGCTGCTGTGGTCTGACCTGTTGCAGTGGAGCAGCCATGCCGGACCACTACCTGCTGAAGTGGAGCAACCATCTGGCGAACATCGCCAACGCGTTCAGCTCGCTGCGGAACAACAACAAGCTGGTGGACGTGACTCTCGCCGCCGACGGCCGCTCCATTCAGGCACACAAGGTGGTGCTCTGTGCTTGTAGCACCTACTTTGAGGTGAGGTTGCGTCGGTGCTCTCGCAGTACATACTTTGGGCCACAATGAGCTTCAATATGCATTTATTCAATACCTTGGGCTCATTTTGCATCGTGTTTATTTGTATAGCACTGTATACAGTTTGAATGTATTTTGGTCATGTTCGCTTGCTTGAACAGTGCATAATCTGTATCAATGTGTAGTACCAATTACACATTGGCCAGCCTTGTGCTGTATATACTGCATCAGCAGTATGCCACTTGAAGATGCCTGGGTCTTGAGTGTGCCCTGGTGATGCTAGTTGCTGTAGACTGCTGCAGCTGGTCAATGCTTTACAAATAAAATTGAATGCCATGGTCATGGAAATACAACTGACAATGATACAAGACTGTTGGAATAGTACTCATATACCTGGAGCATAGTAAGATCAACCACATTCACCTCACATACCTGCATTAATGTAGGTCCTCAGCATCCTTTGATCATACAGGGATGCCTGAAAGCTACTTCCATTATGATGTGCATGCAATTTGCATAGGCTTGGCAAGTTTCATCCAGCAAATTGTTTTAGCTGCCTTGTCTATGGAAAGCCGCAATGAATATAATTCCCATGATTCAAGTTTGTGGTCCAGTTTTATCTGGTTTTAATCGTTAAATCTGGTTGAAGCCACTGGTCTTGGCAGAATTCGTTTTGTCTGGCTTTTTGCCAACCTTAAATTCCCCTGGGCACTGTGGTACTTAACGGTTGTCGTGAACACAACTCTGAGTAGGTAGTCCATAGTTTTGTTATGAGCTCTAATTAACCTCATCCCTTGCTCGTCCCTCCGGTCTCAAAATCCCCTCATATTTTTCCAGGATAGCGGCCGAATGGGTAGACGTGAGAGTTTCAATAGCTTCTTATACATCTGTTTTGCATGTCTCATACACATTTCAGGTCCAGGTCGTCATGGGCCATTGGGTTGGGACAGGTCAAAGTGAGTAATGTTCCAAAAATCTTCAAACTGTTGCCATTACCTGTTGCAACAGTAGTTGCAACAGATAAACACCAAACTCAGACCATGCTGTCGTTTCATCAAGACGAACTACCTGTTATCTCGAAATTTTAGATAATGTCTGGCTACTAACGTGAGGTCAGGCCAATTTCTTCGTCTTTTATCCTATTGAGTGGAAAAATGAAGTTTGGGGTAATGTGGTACGCCAAAAATTATCAAGACGTTTAATGATCATTCTGTGTTAAATATGTGCGAAAGGTCACTGGCATGAGGTCAGGTCAAGTGTCATATATGTTTTGCACATTGTCAGTTTATAAAAGAGCTGTTATTCCCTGTGAAGTCATGTATGAATTCGATTTCAGCACCACATCAGTTGTGGGATGTGACATTGGATGACTTTACCAATGACCTGCGGTGATATTATCGTGTCTAATCGGACCTTATTTGACCCATCTTTGGAATTATTTTCCAAGCAGTGACATTTAGGCGAAAGTTGAAGTAATCGTTTTATCATCAATATGTACATTGTCACAGCATGACCTAAGGTCAGCTTATCAGGTCAGAAGCTGAACAGTTTGCAAAGATATTTAAGCAGCATATCAGTTCTTCTTGAGACAACATGTTTTATGATTCAAAGTGATGTATCCGAGACATTGAAGCTTGAATTTACTTGACCTGACCATTAAGGTGTATCGCTAATCGCAGAATGCTTAGCTTGGGTGAAATTATAACGCAACATGCTCGAAAACACCGGAAACAAACATCAAATACGAAATAACACACGACTACTTGATTCCCCGGGCCCATGCATAAGTTGTGGGCCGGAAGCGCTGCCATCCATTGGTAACATTTGTCATTTATTGACGAAATCGATAATTATTCCTCGAAACAGCATATCCTGCAAATGCTTTTTGATCAAGGTGACACTCTATACCTGTTTGTGATACAACGAGCGCAATCGGCTTGCTAGTCAAAAAGTGTGGCTGATACCATTGAATGGGCGCTCACATCTGGGCGGTTTCAACCCCTTTTCTGTAGATTTTCCGGGACGCGAAACTACGGCGAGCGGCAGCGTGCTCAACAGTTGGCGTACCTGATGATGCATCATTTGTGCGTCATTCGAAGGAGAAAATTAACCCAGGTCATGGCAGGCCACCGAGCTATTACGTCATCATTGGAGGCATGCCGGACCATGTTTGCGCAAGACTGCGTGTTTTGGTGGTTGTAGAGTGGTAAAAGTGTATCAAAGAGGACGTTTGGGTGTGCAATGGACACAATCAGTCAGTACAGATGTTTGAGGTCATTTTCGAAAGGTCAGTTACCTTCCTAAGATCAAACAAAGTTATCTCTGACAACTGTTTCTTACTTTAAACCACTGCATGCATTAAACAACTAATACATTAAGCCACCAAATATCAGAACCAAGAGGCGTATATGTGGCACACTTCACACCTCAGTCTGGCCGTGCCGCAGACGCGATGTTGGAACTGTGGGCCATATCGAGTGAGCTGGATGCCGACATCCGAGTGCTGAGGTGTGACGGCACCAGCGTCAACACCGGGCCACACGGCGGGATATGCCGGCTGTTTGAACTGTCGAACAAGCGGCCTCTGCACTGGTTCATATGCTAGCTCCATACAAATGAGCTCAACTTGCGTGAAGCGTTCCTTAAAGTTGGGTGGAAATACGACGTGTTCAAAGTTGTTCACCGTCACATTTGCAAAACGGAAGCCGGCGCTGATGAAGCTGTACAAGTGGTATATTTCACTCTCATTCCAGGCAAGTTTGAGCTATTGACAGTGACATACTGACACAGCTCAGCCATGACCAGATGTTGTTGTATCAGCTGACAAAAGGAGTACGGTCTGGCCATGTCCCAGCAAGTGTCGCAAGCAAAAGGAGTCGGCCCCTAAACCGCGCACGCTGGCTAACTGTTGCCTGCCGAGTCCTGCGACTGTGTATGCGGTGCACGCTGCCATCGGAGGAACTAGTGCTCCGAGTTCAATTATTTGTTGGACTCTATTCAGCGGTGTGGTTTCATATCAAGCGGAAGTGGACAGTCAGGACAGCGCAACCGTCAGGACGGTGCCAAGAACCTGTCCGCTTCTTGCAATGTTGTCGAACGAGAGTATGGCAACTCGTGAAAGGGAGGTGTTTGTAGTGCTACGGTGCCGGCTCAGGGACGAGACACGGGACCAGGTCCACCCGTCCGGTCTCCCTGCCGTTCAGAGGGAGCCAGCTGACTGCACGCAGAGCATCGACTGGGAGACCAGCTGAATCGCGCTGTCAACGGCCAACACGGTCGATAGGCGATCTTCGAGACCCCGATAACCTTCACCATGCCAGACGGCTACACCAGAGACATCGTCCGTACTCCTCTCAGCATTCCAGCGCACCATGTGCACACGCAGGCCGTCGACAGAGCGGTTCAGCTGGTCGCCGAAGCGTCTCGGAAGGCGATCGGCGTGGAGAGCAGAGCCGGCTACGTAAGCGAAATGCCACCGCACAGAATGATTCCGAATCACAGCCGGCTACGTAAGTGAAATGCCACCGCACAGAATGGTTCCGAATCACGTTTCGTGTAGACATTTCACTCAGGGATGGTCTATGGGCGCTACATAACCAGTGGCAGTTGATACGGTCCTGAGCCCAAATAATCAATCGGGGATGGTTTAAGGTAAGAAAGGTCACTAAACGTAACTAACCTGATTTGACATTAGAAAGGTCAATGGCCTTTCCAAAATGATCTCAAAACATGGGGACTGACTGCTTGTGTCCATTGCATACCCAAGTGGCCTCTGGTGCTTGTTTACTGCCATACAACCGCCAATGCGCGCAGTTTTGCGTAAACATGGCTCTGCATACCTTCAAGGATAACGTCATAGCTCGGTGACCAGGCAGGACCTGGGCCACTATCCTTCTTTGAAAGACGCGCAAATGATGTACATCAGGTATGCCAACGTTGAGCTCGCTGCCCTCCGCCGTTTTCCCGTGGTCCTGAATATTGTACAGAAAAGGGTGAAACCAGACCGATCTGAGACCACATTCAGCGGTATCCAGCCATATTTTTGTGGCTAGCCAGCCAATTTCGCTCGAAGTATCACAAATAATGTAGAGAGGGGCTAACATAATACATATACCATTTGTTTTTGGCAGAATGCTGTTTCAACGTATAGTTTTCGATTTAGTCAACATTTTTCTAATTTTACCCAGAGATCGCAGCACTTCCCATCCACAGCCTACAAATAGGTCAAGGCAACAAGTGGTTGAGTTAATTCGCGTTTGATGGGTGTTTTCTTGAGTTTTCGAGCAAGCTCCGTTTCGCATTTCAGCATCAATTTCAGAAAAAACGTTCTTCGATGATACACCCTACTGACCATACGGTGTGACCTGCTGACCTTAGGATTTTGGTATTAAGCAGATGCACACATTTGTCGTCAGTTGTTCTGATAAAGATATTGTTATCAATATATATATATATATATATATATATATATATATATATATATATATATATATATGTATATATACTCTCTTCTCTATTCTCTCTCTTCTCTCTCTCTTCTCTCTTCTCTCTTCTCTCTTCTCTCTTCTCTTTTCTCTTTTATCTTTTCTCTCTTCTCTCTTCTCTCTTCTCTCTCGTTCTCTCTCTCGCTCACTCTCTCTCTTTTCTCTCTCTTCCCTCTCTTCTCTCTCTCTTCCCCCAAGATGTGGGGACGAGTGGTCTAGGGGTAAGATGCTCGTCTCACAATCGAAAGGTTGTGGGTTCGAGTCTCACCTGTCGCTGCTCTTCGCCCGCGACCAATCGGCGTGAGAGATTGGCGACGCTACATGACTCAACGGTCGACGTGTCGTAAAACCAATAACCAACCAATCCCCCAAGATGTCGTGTAACTGGATTGATCTATTATGACCCATAGCGACCTCACCATGGCTGAAAATGAAGTAGTGAGATGTGATATCAGCTCCACGCTGTATTGGCTTCCTAATGAAATTTGGTCTTGTTTCCGGAACGTGCATAGTTCGGAAGCTGGTTTGAAAGCCTGATTATTGGGCGCTGTATGACCGACGCAGTCGATGCGCCCGTAAGCCCAAATAACCAACCAAAGCCTAATTATGAACCAACCTGACCTACCCCATTCTATGATCATTATAAATACATTCATCGATGTTCGTTCTTGCTGGATCGGCAGGTCGTTGAACGACCTGCTGATCCAGCAAGAGTTATCCTAGCCCATGCACAAACAAATCCCCAACCGTAATAATAGTGTGAAGCGGTTAAGCTCATACCGAGCCGAGCTGGCCTGTTCGCAGGAGTTGCTGTCGTCTAACCCGTGCAAGCACCCGATCGTGTACATGAAGGACGTCCACCACGACCACCTGACTGCCGTCGTGGAGTTCATGTACAACGGCGCCGTCTATGTCGGCAACGAACAGCTCGATGAGGTGCTCAAGGTACGCGGCGCGTTCCTGCGTCGACTGCGGCACGTTCAGCCTATGATGGTTCCATTGGTGTCGTGGGTAGCCGGCAGTGAGGGTTGGTGGCCACCGAGAGTGGAGTCCGCCGCCGGTTGTTGGGCAGCCGGGGTGTTGTACCTGTGATCAATGTGGCCCTTGCATTGGAGTCTGGCAGACGGAGGGGCGGTGATCTCGTCACGACACGGGCTGACTGCCCGTCCTGCACCCCACCGCATGTGGTATGCTCTTTGTAGGCATACACCAAGTGGTAGAGCAGCTGGGCTGGGGAAGCATTGGAGCACCAATGCATATCAGACGGTGGTGGGGTTGCGTGTCTACAGAGTATATCGCACACTTGCTGACGTTCGGATCGCACCGATATACAATTTGCTATGGGTTGCGGTAGCTCAGTCGGTGGGGTGTTGGACGCTTGATCTTAAGATTGTGGGCTCGAATCCCACAACCGGCAATATTACCGAGTCTACTGGCAATCAATCGGCGTGAGAGGTTGGCGTTGGTATATGGCCTAGCAGTTTAATGAGTTGTAAAATTACCCGGGATAAAATTTGCTCAGCAACCTACCTACAGCAGGTGTAGACCTGCTATATCCAGACTTGTAGTGTATGCCTGGATTTGGCTCTCAAAGTCTGGGACGCGTCTCGCGGTGACATGCCGTGAAACATCGGGTTCGATACGTGTACTGGAGGCTCTTCTTCCCGGCGATGCTGTGCTTGATATTTTCCCCGCCAATTAATAGGTAGACACGTGTGCCATGCCATGCCCGCGTGACCTAATTAGGTTAATTTCCAGGGATGAGAAGTAGGTCATGGTACAGCAAGTTGGGGTAGGTCACGCCACTTCTCACTCGTGTTTCCTGCTGGACAGATCTCGCCACCAGGTATAAGTAAGAAGATTGTCCCGAAGCCCTATTATACTAATAGCAAAGCTAGTAACCTCGTCGAGGGCTCCAGGAATGACTGCAGTTAGGTTTTGATGGGGAGCCTAATATACAATGGTTAATCTTGCACTTGTTCTCCTGAACTATTACTACAGTAAAGATAATGGGCGCAAAATGACCAATGCATTCGACACGCCCTAAAGCAGAAATCCACCACCACTACAGTAAAGATAAAGATCAAGGAAAAAGAGAACGAGAGAAAAACCGAATACAATAATACCGAAAAAGGAGCAATACAACTGAATACCGAAAAAGGAGCAATAAAACAAACTGATCATCATGCATTCCTCATCATAGAGTCACTGCAGAATTTCGTACTTTCTATTAACGTGCCTGCTGTGTCTGATATGTTTTTTCTTCAAAATTATTTGATTTGTAGATGCATCTTCAATTTTACGTACCTCAGAGCATATTATTTTATTCCAGTCTTATTGGAGCAATACAGGGTAATGAAAACATCCTATTATTGAAGGCGGTAAGAGGTATATAAAATTTAGAAAATCGTACGGCCATCTCACGGAGACAGCAAGACTACCGTGAGGTGAGGTGTTGTCTAATTGTGAGTCCACCTTGTTAATGTATTTTAAACATATCAGAAAGAGGTGCTGGTAATGATTGGTTAAGAAAGGCTATAAAAAATCGAAGATATTATTCATTAATTATGTCGAGAACTTGAGACCATTATGCGTGGCAAGCCATTCATTTGTAGGGTACAAGTAAGGCTTTTTATCGATAATCCTGATCACACGTTTTTGGAAATTATAATATTAGTCAAGCCTAGTGTGGTAAGTACTTTCACAGACATCACAGTAATTTAGATACGGTAGGATTAAATAATTATATAGAAAGAGCAAATCACGGGTCGATAGTAAGTACTTAGATTTAGCTATAATTCCAATATTCCTGGTAATTATTGAAGAAATGGCATTCCATGCCATATCAGTGCCAAGGGAATATAAATAAATAATCGCACTATTTGCTTTACATGTTCAGTATTACGAGCACAGGTGGTATCTGTGGCATGGTACAGCGATCACGGTTCTGTGTGACCTGACCTTGACCTGTTGCAGCTGGGCGCCAGTCTGCGAGTGCGTGGTATGGTCGATGTGAAGCTCGGCTCCAGGCAAGGCTCCAACGACGAGAACAAGGACCCAGAGACTCCGTTCGCCAAGAAACGCAAGCGTCGGCCGGGGATGTCGCAGGATAATTCCACCGACGATCCCGGTACGGGGCCTAGCGCCTTATGCCTCGGTCACATATGATGTTGCCGCCGCACGGTTCTGCGGTCTGCGGTTTGTAGATGGGATTTTCACAAATTGTACGGTTTTGCGGGCTGCGGTAGCAGTGCTCACAAATGTTACGGGGTCCGCACGGCAATCGTAAAAGTCATGAAATCAAAATGCGGGAGGAAACCGCAAAGCGCTAGTTAACAAACCGCAAGGCGCCCTCACGGCGACCGCAAGGCGCCCGCACGGTTGTTACGGCCGCCGCAAGGTCGCCTTGCGGCCTCCCAGAGTGGAACGCCGCAACAACTAGGGTTTCACCCACGCCATTCGTCTTCTTCTCTCCTGACGGGCCCGCTCTTCTTCTAACACTACTATAGCTGCTATGATTTCTTCCTGCCGGCGGTGGATCTGCCTCAGTCGTAATCTCAGGTGTGCCAGGCGCAGTCTCTGTGGTGGAATCAACGCCATCTTGACTATCTGGCTAGTGTCACACCAGGCAATATATATACCTCTTCAGGAAGATGATGGTACGGCGGCCGCCAGCTGTACGGTTGCCGTTAGGCCATCGTACGGTAACCCTAAAGTCACTGCACGGCCGCCGTACGATATTTAGAACATCGTACGGCCATCTCACGGAGACAGCAAGACCTCCGTGAGGTGACAATAAGAAGGCCTCACGGTTGTTGCGGCTGCCGTGCGATTTTCTAGGCACACCAGACCGGATACAAACCGTGATGTGACCTTGAAGTCATCTCACGGCCACCGTGAGGCCTTACGATTTCTGAAAAAGTTTAATGCAAAATTAAAAAATCGTAAGCCCCTGCCACGAGCAAAAACCTTCAGATCGCCTCACGGCTACCGTATTCTACCGTGCGGCCACCGCACGGTTATGGCAATTTTGGGGACTTACGGCCGCCGCCAACACGCCGCAGGCCATTTGTGACCAAGGCATTACTGAGCATGCTAGAGCTGACTGATTCGTTGAAATCATGCATGCCATAGATGGGTTCGCTTTGAATGACCAATCGTGGTGTTTGAGTAGTCAATGGTGTTGAAGTTGTCATTGCCGGTGCTTTTGTTTTTTTTTTCTTGCTCGCATATAGTTGAAGTAATCTATAGTCATGTCTGGAATGTGGAATGTTTGTGTCGGTGTAATCTAATCATGGAATCGGGAGTCTGGGTTCACCGTATGATCCGGACTTGTATGCATTGCCTGCTGAATTTCTGCAATCAGGAGCTTTATATTTGCGAATGAGATCGATAATGAACTTGTGTATTGTCGCCCGTCATGCAATTGAGGCACCTTGTTGAAGGCAGAGCGGACGGCACCTACTGCGCGACAGGTTTGATTATTCCTATACTGCTGGCTGGTGTTGAAACGTCCCAGTGTTGGGCTGTACGAACAAAATCGCTAGTTCACAAAGTGCGCGAAGCGAAGTTTGCATTTTCATTCGTCGTGGAAAGAAGGAAATCGATCTCTAATGCCATTTCAAGCGAGCTGTTTCTTATGTAGGCAGATGCGTTTCCCTTTTTTTTATTACGCTCTGTTTTTTCCGTCTTGGAATAATGTGAGGAATAATGCAATAATGCTCGTGCATCCATTGTCCGAATTAAAAAATGTGGGGCGGAACAGACAAAATATGTACCATTCCAGTTACATGCTACTGTTCAGTTGCACTGGCCTAGCCGATGCAATTACATTAAATATTTGCGTGGTGTGCGCGATGCAGATAATTCCCTTTTGCGTCAAGTCTGTGTAGAACTGTTCAGCACGTATACAACAATTTGTACATATGCGTTTTTTTCGTCCTGCTTCCACTTTTGACGGTAAAAAATAACTGTTCTAATAGGTCGCACTGAAAGGAAAATAAATTTGAGCGCAGTGCATGTACGCGCCCCGTCGCTTCTGATGTCTGAAGAAAAGATGGGCTTTCGCAGGTGTAATTCGGCCTTAATGCAGCCGACATTTTCAGGGAATTTATGTACATGGTATTGTCAGCTTTCCTTGGGAGCACATTGACATTCTTTATGGGAATATTCAACTTTATTTTAATGAAGTTGGTGTCTGGATGCTCTACTACAAGCCAGGGTATCAGTGAAATTTGCAATTATTCGGTTAAAAAGGGTTTGCAAAACCGCACCAAAATGTCTTCTTTTGTATTTTATGGAAAGTTGAATTGCGTAATGTGAACATGTTATTCCAGCTATGCCGGGGCATTTAATGCACCTTTAAAAGTGTGCAAAATAGAAGGTGAAATTTGCCGGCAGTCATCTCTCACTGCTCAGCTCATACCGGCTCTGAAATATAGATGAAGCCTTAATTTCGAGCATGCACCTTTCACCCGTTAATAGGGACCATGGAATGGCGAATTTCTAAATAAATTACCTGCTCCTTTGGAGTACAAGTCACCTTCATCATAAACGCCTATTTCCTTTGTTTACATCAACACGGCTGGTGGAGCAGATAGTGTCCCAAATTCATCAACCGACTAGTAAGCTGTCAACTGGCAACTTCCCAGCGGTTTCTAGTGTTCTCAACCGTTCGAAAATGAATGATGCATGATAGTATGAAGAACTCTTGCGCCAACAGAGAGGTCGTTCATTTGTAATGGGTCACCATGGCAACGCTTCTTGCTGTGAGACGGTGACAGCTGGATATTGACTAGATGTGTATGCTTCGTGTATGCTCTGTAGTAGACGGCCTCGGGTGTCACAGATTCTTCTGTCGTTCGTAGAACTGTGCTAGGCGGTCTTGGATATCATCGATTCTTCCCATTTTCACCCCTAGGGTGCACATCGGGCACACCTACGCTACCCATTGCTATCTTCTATGTGGGGAGGAAAGACCGCGGTGCCCCCGCTGTCTGGAAGCGCTGACTGTACGCCACCTGCTACTCACGTGCCGACACTTTACACCAGAGCGCCGATTCTTTTTTAGACGAAACGCTTTGGACGAAACGTTTGCCATATGAAGACATTCTGGGAAGCAACTCAAAACTTGTACATTCTGGAAACTTGTTCCCTTACTTAGCAGCGATTGGGTTTCAAACTACGTACACACCAAGGTAATACTTCTTATCTACCGTGAAGCACTAGGATAAACGTTATGGGCGCGAATGATCAACTCTGGTCGAAGCTCCCTAAAGCCAAAATAGCTAACAACTCCCATTTTCACCCGTTCTAGTTGATATTGCCACCTACTGCGTGATATGACAACCGCTCCTAATTCGTGAAAATAGACGATCATCAAAACGAAATACTAGTGACAGTGAGTACCATATGCTGGTTCTTTCATATCACAGCTGAAGTATAAAATATAGCAACATGACAAATGTTGTTTGAGTCCTTTTCTTACCCTCTATTTCATTAAATGTTGCTAGGCCATTCTGAGGCGTGCATTTCAGTCCGACACGTCCGAAGAAAAAACACCGACATTTCCGTGAAGTTATTTTCAGCCAACTCAATCTAAGCGCCGTTTTGCTGGTATGACCATGTTTACGACATGCCAAGCTTGCGGGGGTCACGGGATGTGGATGCGAATCATTTGACGTCGAGCTATTTATCGAAATGCCACATGTTGCCACATTCTGGTGCGTTACTGAGACATGACCTGGCTATTCTTTCCGGTGATTTAATTTTATTCATATTTTTCGCATAACGCCGAATTTGCCGAAGCATAGGTGTTGCAGAAGTGCATGAAAATGTAGCCAGGGGAAAACTGGTGCACCTGCAGGATGGCTTACTACACAGAGTAACTGTTATGGAATCAGGCCATTTTAGCGAAACATGTTGTCTTGTGAATTCATACTATTCCAGGCCACCGAGCTGCCAAGTTATAAGTCTCGCAAGTGTTGCGGCTGGCACCGCCGATCAAACTAATGTTCTGCTAGTTGAAGGAAGCCTCCCAGCCTTTGACCTCGCTCGAAAGGATATCATTTCCATAACAGTTTTGACTGCTTGCGGTCATGTCAGAAGACTGAGTGAGTATGAGGAGAAGACCTTCAGACCGACCTGGCCTGATACCATGAATAACGAGGAGAATGAGTGAGGATTGAGAAGGCCTTCAAAACCAATCTAGGCTGATACCAGGAATAATTTCCACGCAAAAAAACATGCTAACAGATTGGATCTGTCAGTGCAACTCTTGTATAACTAGTCAGTCATTATGTCATGTACGTCCGATCAATAAACTACCAAACGGTTCTGATATATCTCCTCGTGGGGCAGTGATAAATTATTTGTGAAATAGGGTGGAATATACCACTTTCTGAACACTCAATTGACATCCTTCTCTAAGAAGTACCGACATCCTGCTCCTTGATGCGTGCTTATCAAGTCTTCGTGTTTCCTTTCTAACAGTATCTTGCTTATATATGTATCATGTGCATGCTCTTGATAAGGAATGGTGTCACACAAACATTATGCAATGCAATTTTGGGTAAAGGGATACCTATAATGTGATGTCACATACAATACCAGTTTATAGCATAGGTATTATTCTTCCTATCTCAAACATAGCCCTTCGTAAATTATGAACCTGAAAGCAAATTATAAAGGTAAAGTCATCAATACCAAAACCACTGGCTCAAAATTGAGTCTGAAAAACATCAAATGCATTTTAAGAGACACTACTAATCACATGGCAAATTTTGATATCCTACTGTGCTCGTTTCGACATCTCGAACCTAACGAAAAACAACAACTTTATTTTAATCCCGTCGTGGGGTGTGTTGGCTAGTCGTACAATACATTATCAGAGTATGTTCTACATCGGTGTTGCAACCTGCCAGCTTGGTAGCTATTTATCGCATCCCATTCACTTAAACCCATCACTGTGTACATGTATCGGTGGAAGGGCTCTGCACCGTGAATATGCAACACCGGTCTGATAGAATGTCAAACCTGCGACGAGTGGCAGATGTCGGGTATGTTATTTTATACGTGCGACTAGTCGTAGATGTCGGGTATGTTACGTTAGACGTGCGACTAGTCATAGATGTCAGGTATGTTACGTTAGATGTGCGACTGGTCGTAGATGTTAGGTATGTTACGTTAGACGTGCGACTAGTCTTAGATGTCAAGTATGTTACGTTAGACGTGCGACTAGTCGCAGATGTCAGGTATGTTACGTTAGACGTGCGACTAGTGGCAGATGTCAGGTATGTTATGTTAGACGTGCGACTAGTGGCAGATGTCAGGTATGTTACGTTAGACGTGCGACTAGTGGCAGATGTCAGGTATGTTACGTTAGACGTGCGACTAGTGGCAGATGTCAGGTATGTTATGTTAGACGTGCGACTGGTGGCAGATGTCAGGTATGTTATGTTAGACGTGCGACTAGTGGCAGATGTCAGGTATGTTATGTTAGACGTGCGACGAGTGGCAGATGTCAGGTTTGTTATGTTAGACGTGCGACTAGTGGCAGATGTCGGTTATGTTATGTTAGACGTGCGACTAGTCGTAGATGTCGGGTATGTTACGTTAGACGTGCGACAAGTGGCAGATGTCGGGTATGTTATGTTAGACGTGCGACTAGTCGGAGATGTCGGGTATGTTATGCTAGACGTGCGACTAGTCGCAGATGTCAGGTATGTTACGTTAGACGTGCGACTGGTGGCGGATGTCAGGTATGTTATGTTAGACGTGCGACGAGTGGCAGATGTCAGGTATGTTACGTTAGACGTGCGACTGGTGGCGGATGTCAGGTATGTTACGTTAGACGTGCGACTGGTGGCGGATGTCAGGTATGTTATGTTAGACGTGCGACGAGTGGCAGATGTCAAGTATGTTACGTTAGACGTGCGACTAGTGGCAGATGTCAGGTATGTTACGTTAGACGTGCGACTAGTGGCAGATGTCGGGTATGTTATGTTAGACGTGCGACTAGTGGCAGATGTCAGGTATGTTACGTTAGACGTGCGACTAGTGGCAGATGTCAGGTATGTTACGTTAGACGTGCGACTAGTCGCAGATGTCAGGTATGTTACGTTAGACGTGCGACTAGTCGCAGATGTCAGGTATGTTACGTTAGACGTGCGACTGGTGGCAGGATGTCGGGTATGTTATGTTAGACGTCCGACTAGTGCCGCAGATGTCAGGTATGTTACCCCGCCAGGCCGTCGGTGGCGTGGTGGAGTCGTCAGCCGCCAGGCCGTCGGTGGCATGGTACGTGTCACCGCCGTGCGGTGCGGTGGCGGTGGCTGTCGAGTGTTGCTGCGGTACCCGCCAGGCCGTGGTGGCTTGGAGTGTCACCGCCGCCAGGCTGTGTCGCTGGCCTGTGTGGCGTGTCACCCCGCCAGGCCGTCTGGCTGAGGTGGAGTGTCCACCGCCAGGCCGTCGGTGGCGTGGTGGAGTGTCACCGCCGCCAGGCCGTCGGTGGCGTGGTGGAGTGTCACCGCCGCCAGGCCGTCGGTGGCGTGGTGGAGTGTCACCCCGCCAGGCCGTCGGTGGCGTGGTGGAGTGTCACCGCCGCCAGGCCGTCGGTGGCGTGGTGGAGTGTCACCCCGCCAGGCCGTCGGTGGCGTGCGCCACGTGGTGCACCACCGCCGCCAGGCCGTCGGTGGCCTGGTGGAGTGTCACCGCCGCCAGGCCGTCGGTGGCGTGGTGGAGTGTCACCGCCGCCAGGCCGTCGGTGGCGTGGTGGAGTGTCACCGCCGCCAGGCCGTCGGTGGCGTGGTGGAGTGTCACCGCCGCCAGGCCGTCGGTGGCGTGGTGGAGTCACCGCGCCGGGCCGTTGGTGGCCTGGTGGAGTGTCACCGCCGCCAGGCCGTCGGTGGCCTGGTGGGAGTGTCCCCGCCGCCAGGCCGTCGGTGGCGTGGTGGAGTGTCACCGCCGCCAGGCCGTTGGTGGCGTGGAGTGCCACCGCCGCCAGGCCGTCGGTGGCGTGGTGGAGTGTCACCCCGCCAGGCCGTTGGTGGCCTGGTGGAGTGTCACCGCCGCCAGGCCGTTGGTGGCGTGGAGTGCCACCCCGCTGGCCGCCGGTAATCCGTGTGGCGCTGGCTCAGCGGTGATGTCACCACGGCCATCTCACGCCAGACGACACGTCACGACCGCATGACGTCATTGAGATATCGGTGCCGTCTGGTGGTCTGTGTTTGTGGCTCTGGGTAACGGGGCTTTCCGCTCGGCCGCTCGTCGGCTAATGCTAGACTGCTAGAGGACAGTCACGATATCGTGGCCATTTTGTTTCTAGATCAGTTCCGTGGAATGGAATCATGGACAGTTAAGTTTCTCACTTTCTTCACATTTTGCTTTAATTGCTGGCTTCGCTTGGCTTGGTTGAGGTTATGCGTGTTTGTTAAAATTTTGCGGCTGCTGGCGAATCGGATGGATTAGATTTTCAAGTTCAAATATTTGGGCATTGAGGTCAGCCCTATGTTTTGTAATATTGTGGCATTGTGGTCGGCGCGTTTCCACCAGATAGTGATACGAAACGGCGTCGTAGCGGTGTCGCATCGAGGAAGTTGTCGATCGTTTAGGCGTGGATTTGACGAAATTCAGGTGAAAGATAATGCTTTTGACAATGGAAGATGTGCCGGATATTGGCAGTCGAAGATCTACAGGAGTTTAACGTTTCGAACCTCTGCATGATTCGGAAGATAGAACATGTAGTTTTTGTGGCTGGAGCATTCACCGGATTTTGACGGTCGAGGATCTGCAGTAGTTTGACGGTCGAATAACTGCCGGTATTCGGCTCCGGAGTCGGGCTTGGATGCCTCACTTCTGCCTTTGACGTCAGGACACTGCCTGCCGTTCACTTAGTTCTCAGCTAGTGTCGCTTGGTAGTGGAGAGGATTCCTGAGGAATTGATTACCGAGGAATGGATTCCTGATGAATGGATTCCTGAGGAATGGATTTCTAAGGAATGCATTCCTGAGGAATTATCCCGTGGAATGGAACAAGGGTAAGGGTTGGAGCATACTACAGGCCACCAGATCGGTATGAAAGCACTGACAGGTTGATGCAGGAATGGATAAGTAGGAGGGTGTTTGGTAGTGCTCTATTTTTGGGGGACTTGAACACAGGGTTCAGAGACAAAGCTAAAAGTATAACTAAATCAGGAATGTGTTTCGTGGCTTGTTTGAGGAAAATGTCTTGTTTCAGATGATGGTTGATCCCACGATGGGAAAAGAAACGCTAGATATTGCACTGATCAGAACATCAAAGTACAAAGTAACAACATTTAGGTAGGGCTGAGCAATAGGATACTTGAATTTGCTGACATCAAGCTGGTACGAATGGCTAAACTAACTAAAGCAGTGGGCCGACACATGGCAGATGTCTACACTGTGTTAAGTGTAGGGTTATGCATCTGCAGTCTGGAGGTGGTACGTCAAGATGCACAAGCGGAGGCGGTGCATTGGATGTCATTAGAGATGACAACGATTTAGATGTGTTAGTTTCAAGTGACCTTCGAGCAGAAAAAAGCAATGTAACTTAGCTAGGAACGGGGCAATCAGACCGCTAGTAATCATGAATGAAATGAAATATATAAACAAAGAATTCCACAAAAAAATGTACCTGGCCTATGTGCGACCCCACTTGGAATATTGTGTACAAGCATGGAGTCCTTAGAAATCGATACAGGTATACTAGAAAGAGTGTAGCGCATAGCTACCATACTTATCGATGGACTAGGATATTTGGAATATGGAGAGAGGCGTATGGTATTACATATGTACTCACTTAAATATATACAATTTTATAGACAAAAAAATCAAAAATAGATATTGAGATGTTTAGAATCGTAAAATGGCTAGATCATGTCAATCTGAATGAGTCTATTCTATTTGTGGTATCACATAGGGGTCATGGATTCAGCTCGGACAAGTCAACGTATATGACAGTTGAGCGCCAACAAGTTGTCGGTCAAAGGTGGTTGATCAATCGAATGAGCTACCTGGTGATGTGGTGTGAAGTCTCTCATTGGATGTGTTCTTTAAATCCAGCAATCTAATTCTTGAATTATATGATGTGCAGTGGGGAGATTGGAGATTGGGTGGAGGAAGTGGGATTGACACACGTGAGTCACGCGAGTGCTATGACCACGCGTGTGTTACTCGACCACGCGTGTGTTACGCGATATTGAGTTAACGAGGCTAGATATGCTGGAGTAAATAGTTGCTTTAGTGCTCGGTATATGGTATTAATTAGGATGTTTCGGTATCTTTTTCTTGTCTGATTGCATCTTCCCTTGCCTAACCCACATGTGCCCATGTGGCTCTTATTAAGCCTGAACACTTATCGGTCTTACTTCGGCAGATCCGATATAATACTCTGCGGCCATTGTATGTCGGCGTCAGTGCACCCTTCAGCCGTCCATCCACGTGATGTGCCGTGACGTGCCCTGCCTTGTGTCTTGCCTTGCTATGATGTGACGTGACGTGACGTGACGTGACCTGACGTGACGTGACCTGACGGCAGGTATATCTGCCAGCCGCGAGCCTGACCTGGTGCCGGTGCCGCCGCCGCCGGCGCTCTCTGGGCCGCCGGTACACGCCGCGTATGCCACACAGATGGTACACGCGCCGCGAGCCGAGCTGGCCGGAGCGGTGCCGGAGCCGGAGCCGGCCGGAAAGCCGGCCACCGTCCCGGTGGGTACCAGCCACGCACAGATGGGGCTGTATGACCAACGCAGTTGCGCCTAGCCAAATAACCAACCAGCCGCACACGTTGGGCCCGCTGCAGTGAGCGAGCGCTGAGGGTACGGTCAATGACCTTGCCCGCGGGTGCTGGTAGGGGTAGGTGATGAGAGGTGTGAACTTTTTTGTTTGTTGGGTGTTAGCATGTTGGTATGCTCTTCTTGAGATGATCCAGGAAGATGGAGCATTAGTTTTGAAAGGTAGATGTTCCCTGACTCAAGTGCCTCTTGTGCATTGTAAGGCTGACAATTTTTCCTTCTGAAATTGCCTTGGGAATCAAGTCCAAATGCTTGGTTCTAAGTCACGTTAGTTCTTGTGTTATGGCCCCGATACATCTTTGATTATCAAGATCGATGCAAGGATAATGTAGTTCCTGGTCATGTCATCCATCATTCTGAACTTCCATAGGGATTTGCCCGAATTTCTTAAGGAGCATAAATATAGGTTGTACGGTGTAGACTATCTTTGTGGTTTGCTCATGTGGCAGGTCGACGTCCCTGGAAAGGGAACGATTTTGGGATGCAATCTACATGTAAGTTACACCCAAAAGTATTGGTGTCTTAAAAGTATAAATGCACCCCAAGGTAGTTTCCTTTCCAGAAACGTCGATCTACCAAATGAACCCACGTGCATTTCCGCAAATCGTAGTTTGACCTGCTTTATTATAATTATTGTGTCCAGATAGTTTATAGTTTGTATTTGTGTGCATCCAGAGCACGTCGTATCGTCCATAACCTCAATACGTCGGTGAGTTCTTTAACCTCGAATGCTTGCTCGACCCGAAATGTTTGTATGTTTGGATGCATAGCAGACGCGATTGCTTGCGCCACCATGTGGTGGGCCTGATCACGTCATTTGCATTGCGTTTGCCACACAGACGGCAGCAGAGCGGAAGGCACCACCGCGCTCCTACTCGGAGGGTGACGTAAACACCAAGGGCAGGGAGATCCTCGACAGCGAAGGTGAGTACGCTAATGCCATGTAGCGGCTTATCTGGTAGATTGCAGAATGTTCTCTGTCTCGTTTCGTGACAGATCTTTTTATAATCCCCGTCAAGGTGTGATTTAGATGGACCCGTTTGATTCAACGGCTAGTTATAGAGGACATTTTTATCTTCTTTATCTTCTTATCATAATTCTTATCTTATTCTTATTCTAATTCTTATCTTATCTTTATCTTCTTATCTATCTTTATCTTATTATCTTATCTTTATCTTCTTATCTTATCTTTATCTTCTTATCTTATCTTTATCTTCTTATCTTATCTTTATCTTCTTATCTTATCTTTATCTTCTTATCTTATCTTTATCTTCGTATCTTATCTTTATCTTCTTATCTTTATCTTCTTATCTTTATCTTCTTATCTTTATCTTCTTATCTTTATCTTCTTATCTTTATCTTCTTATCTTTATCTTCTTATCTTTATCTTCTTATCTTTATCTTCTTATCTTTATCTTCTTATCTTTATCTTCTTATCTTTATCTTCTTATCTTTATCTTCTTATCTTTATCTTCTTATCTTTATCTTCTTATCTTTATCTTCTTATCTTTATCTTATCTTTATCTTTATCTTCTTTATCAGATATTTTAGATGAACATGTAATATGTATGTATTTTGATGTTTTTGGCTTACGGATTTGATTTGTATGAACTGCGCAAAAACTGCTGGTCCTATTTCTAGATTGATCTTACTTGCCAGACATGTAACACGCATGCCGACTGCGAACGCACTGCGCCGAAATGTGGCACCTAATTTTCCCTGATTTACTCCATTCCTGCACTTACACGGAGACTGGGACACAATAACGTACATGCCCTCGTCCGTCCAGCACTCCTGATGACGCCTGATAGCGGTATATAAAATGTGGCGACACCATGGAATAGTACCACACAGGGTATGCTACTTTTTGTGACGTTGGCAACCGTATCGAGAGGAATATGTACTTCATGGCCTGTGGAAAACCCCGCATGCAGTGTGCGCGGGTAAAACTCAGTCTACATATGCTGTGCTATTAGTTCAGTTGAACTTATATATGCAAAGAAAACTTCTGAAAGGCTTGGAAAAGGTTGTGCTACTCTTCCTATCCAAATATTTGTTGTGAATGTCATTGCAGATGTTCAAGGGCGGATCCAGGAATTTTGTTCGGGAGGGGAGGGGGGTTCTGAGGGGTCAGCATTTCTCCTGACGGACGTGCTTTTCTACTCAGAGGAGCGCCATCGGCTTAGAAACTCGTGAAGAAAGGAGAGAGGGTGCACTTGAGTCTCCTGGAGAGGCGCATTTTTTCCAGTCGAGGGAGCACCACATCTCTATCGGGGAGCACATGCTCCCAATCCCCCTCTGGATCTGCCCCTGCAGATGTTGTAGGTGCAACATTACCTGCGGCTTGCACAGGGTCCTTTGTGAATGTTCACGGGCCCTTACGAACATCTGCGGGCTCTTACCAATGTCTGCAGGTTACCAACATGTACCGTCCTTCATGAATGCGTGCATGAATGGGTCCTTCGTGAGTCTAGTCCTTACAAACATTTTCCGGTCCTTTTCCACCGAATACTAAATCGACGCAATGAAGTTTAGACATCCCGTGTCTAGATGCTTTTTAGGCGGTCTGCATTACTGGTTTTTTACAGTGTCATGTTTACATACAAGTTGAAGATGCAGGCGATCCGACAATCCGAGCCCCCCCCCCCGATGACGATTTCAAAATAAGAATAGACTTGATTCTTCTTAAAAGGGCCCTTTTCGAAGTATAGTGGCCGAAGTCCCAGGAATTTGAGAAGACAAATGTTTTGGGGTAGTCCGGGTTCCCTTCACAAATCTGCCCCTGGACAATTCCTGGCTACGTCCCTGTTCAACAGGTACATAAAAGATATACGGCCTGCAGGACAACCGAGTGCATTGACAGTTCGGCTGATAGTTGGGATCAGATCAGTAAACCGGTATCAGTCAATCATCAGTCAGTAACTGCCGGCCGTGCGCTTCATTCTTCAGTTGCGCTCTGTCGGCCAACACCGTCGGACTCCCCAGACCGTCGCGATCATGAGAGCCGTTCAGGACCAAAGCCAGCCACATGACCGAGAAGTTCAAGAGATGATGAGGCACCACCTGCGCTGGCTGACGCGCTGCAGCTGGCTGTGGTCGGTCCTGGCCCACCGGCGCGGCCTGTGCCGACCCAACACCCTGTGGTAGTAACCTGGTCCCTTCCCATCGACCGGCTCGGTGCATTCTGCTGTGATTGGCTCCCGCAAGAAACCGGTGTCGTTGTGGAGGAGCTCCCGGAAGAATTGGGTGATGACGGCAGCAGCTCCCGTCGTTCTACGGACGGCTCACTGGACCCCCGATCTACCTCGCTCGTGCTGGTTAACCGTAGTCCGCAGGGAGGGCGACATCGTCGGCATGTATTCAGGCAGGACCTGACTACACCTCAGTAGTATGTGCGCTGAGGTTGAAGCTGTAACCAGGGTATTGTAACTCTTAGACGCTCTAAGCAGTCACCTTCAAACCGTCGCCATGGCCTCTGACTCCCTGCCGATGCTGCGTCGCCTCGAGAGTGGTTTATCGAAGTCTGAGTGGTGATATACACCTTGAAAGATAACGCGGCTGTTCTGGCCTGGTCGTGCTAGATTTAACCTGAACGAGCGAGCTGATAAACTGACGAGTCGGACGTCCAACACTTGTGACCGGCTGCGTCTGGGTAGCTCCGGCATCACCATCATTCGACGCCACCCACATAATCGACAAGAAGAGTAGCCTGCGTACTGAAAGCAGGATGAAGACTGGATGGGCGAGGATGGGTCCGGGGCGCGTGTCGCCGAGGGCGGGCCCGAGATGTGGCCAACCAGCTGGCCACCGCCAGGTGGGGCCCACCTCGCGGTGGACGTTCGCAGAGGCGATGGGAAGCGGAGGAACCGAGGCACTGCGATAGGTCTACCCCGCCTCTACTGCTGAAACAGCCATCGCTCTGCAAAGTACGGTAATGTAAGGTAAAGTAAGCATTGACACGAGAATGTAGTGCATGTCTGGGATGAGAAGCGGCGGACGCGTGATGCAGCTTGACGAGTGTGCTGGTGCCGCAGACGGCTCGTCACCGCGCCAGAAGCGGTGTCTGCTGCAGCGGCAGCCGCGCGTCAAGCGCGAGTCTGACCAGCTGGCCGAGGAGGCGTCGCGTGTCGTGTCGCGCTCGTCGTCACCGCTGCCGGCGGCCACCACCTCGGTGGAGACGGCCCTGGTGCCGGAGACGTCCACGCCGTCTGGGCCGTCGTACCTGGCCGTGCCGGGCTCCGCCGGCTGGCCCGTCAGACAGGTGATGAGTGTGCTCGGCGGGGCGGGCTGTCTGGAGGCTGGGCGGAAAAGCGGACATGTGAGGGTCGGTATGGTCTGGTCATAAAGCGGATTGGTAGCTGAAGTCGTGGAGTGCTCACGGCTGTCAGCATCTGGGATATATTGAGGGAATGGCAGCTGGGTAGGATGGTGCGCCACTTATATTGTAATTGCAAATTCTTGAATCTTTGCATCGCAAAGGTTCATACGATGGGGACCGTTTTCTACTGGAATCCGGACAATCGAATTATTTGTGTGGGATGTTCAAGATAGACCATTGCATGCACCTAATGCTTATGAGTTGATGAAATAGAAAACAATGTCAGCGTAATATCGTGAGCCATCTGGCACGAGGTGCCGCCTCTACAATATCCGCTCTCACCAACTTGATCGTGTCTGTACTGGCTGGCACCAGCCGCGGCACCACCGCACGACCGTCCCAGCACTGATGGTGCCCACCTCGCCCAACAGATGTCGACGCCGACGCCAGTGTTGTCCACACGGGAGGGCACCTTGGTGAAACAGGGCTCGATGCCGGCCATGGCGTCGCCGACGCCGGCATCGTCCAGCACGGCGCCCGTCCAGAAGCAGCGCTCCACGCCGGTGCTGTCGCGCGGCGCCTCCGGGCCGGGTCAGTGACGTCAGCGGTGACGTCAGCGGTGATGTTCGTCTGACGTTCGTTGCGTATTTGTTACAATTGTTAGTTGAGATGGTGGTCATATGTTGTCTTTGAATGCTTCCATTTGAAGAGATCAAAACGAACAGTGCATGTTCGAGAAATTGAAAATATGAGAATGTCGAGAATGTATGGACGTCCCTTGGGATTGGATGCTGGGAAGAATGTGTCAGGCTTCGAGAAGTCTATCTTGATTGCCTAGTACATATGCACGATAATCATTGAGCTGCATTTTAGTATGCTGTCGAATATCCGTGTGACTTGCGAGAACATAGTATCAGAACGTAGCCGAATATCCTGAACCACCACTCTGGAGCTAGCTTGGCGACGATTGGAATATTGTATCAGCCGGAATGATGAGGATTCTAGTCCCACCTGTCGCTGCTCTTCACCCGCGACCGATTGGAGTGGCAGGTTAGCAAAGCCCATATGGTCATAACAGAGCGGTAGTGAAGTCTCAATAATCGACCACCCATCGGTCCACTCTGGTTATCGTCTTATTCGGCATCCACTATTTTTACCTCGTCGGAACATAGTCTTGTTTAGAAAAGAGGAACATCTGTGCTCAAATGTAGGCATGCTTATTCCGGGATCTACTCTGGGAACGTGAATAGTCATGTTTATAAAAGAGGAACATCCGTGCTCAAATGTAGGCATGCTTATTTCGGGGTCTACTCTGGGAACGTGAATAGGCGGTCACGCCATATATTTTGCTCAATGACCATTGATGACTGCCTCGTCCAGACTCTCGATCATCATGTATATATATATATATATATATATATATATATATATATATATATATATATATATATATATATATATATATATATATATATATATATCAAGGTGAGGCATCCATCTTGTTCTTCAGTAATTTGGAGACAATTATAGGTACAAAGTTAGAAATTCATGTTCGAAAATACCTTCGAAAAGTGTGGCGACTTCTGGACCTGCACATTGACGTTCGGAGAAGCAATGGTATTCCTCAAGTCTACACATCTGCATAAATTGTCAAGTAGTATTGACCTATGCCGGCCCCGAACGCCAGCTGATGAGGACCCTACAAGAAGCTCGTCAAAATAAATGGTTGCTTGTCGAGCATGTGCTAACATGCAGATTCGCTGTCTTTGAAACGTGGGTGACTTATTGTGAAGGTGTCATCGTGGCTGGCATATGCTATCCATTGAAGCATACTTCGCGGCCGCATCGAATGTCGACCCGACTGCCCTGACCTGGGATTTGACCCGGCCCGCCCCGGTGGCTCGACGTCGGTATCCGACGCCGACCATGATATGTGACTAGCTGGAGTAGGCATGCTTATTCCTCGCCACTGTGAGTGGCGAGGAGCCTGACCGTGAGCTCGCTGGTGCTATTGACGGTGCTGTTGACAGCTTCGGCGTTCTTCATGGTGAGCGGCTCTGCCAGTGCCCCGCTGGTGATGGTCAGCCAGAGCCAGTCGGTGCCGCACATCCTGCTGACCTCGGTACGTGGCCACCGCTCTTTATACGCCCATCACAACCGGGTAGATCCGGTTGTAGGTTTGCCTCCATGTGGTGGCAAACCTGGCCGATCACCTCGACAGGAACAGAAGAAGCCAGGCGGGAAGGATACGCCCGTTGATTACTGAAACCAGATTTATAGCATATTGTATGTCTTATTGTATGTTTATTGTTGTGTTGTATGCTTAATGCATGTGTTGTATGTGTATATGACTAACCTATTGGCAACATTGCATTCATTTGTGTGAGAACATGTTTTGCAAGGTTGCCTTACGTTTTAATTTAATTAAGAACAACTATGAAACAGGCAACTCTCAAGAATGTCTTGCGAAAGCGTCACCCATCACACATGTATTTTGCTAATCTGTGAAGTATTATCGTGGCCTATTCAACTTCTTTCGGCACACACGTTTATGCTTCTTTTCTTGATTCAGTATTGTTTCAGTTTCAAAATATTCGCTAAATATATGGTAGGATATGATATAATAGAAGAACTTCTGAATTGCCCTTCAACAGTGTTCCGCTATTTCAAGATTTTATTGACGAATGGCACCCCGCTGAGGATAATTTGCCATTCATACCTCTCAATATTATCAGTAATTTCGACTTTGGTCTTTTCCTGACACAACACTGAAAATGCAACTGAAACCATCGAACAGTCAGGAAATACTATTTGATTTATTTAACTGTCACTATTAATTTGAAAGCACGCTAGATCCTGGCTAGCAAACCATAAGCTGTTCTGATATCCTATATGTCGCATCTTCTCAGTTTTAAGTTTCCATTTATATCCGACTTTTCAGCAATAATTTTGCGCTTGGAGACCCAAGCACAAAAATGGACTTTGGGACACTGCCTTTCAGTTTGTTGAACTGAAAGTTTGCAGGCGCATATATTGTTTTTTTTCAATTCGAGTGTGATAGGTAACGCTGGTGCCGTTAAATATTATGCTTAACCCGCGCTGTCTCGGGGTTCTCATGCCCCCCCCAAGGTTTCCGCGGATAGTGAAAGAACGGCGCGCCGTAGCGCGCCGAAATTTGGCATACCTTTTCCCACATCAATTTGGCATGTTCTGTCTAAATTTTGAGGACAGGTAATCTAGGGTCAACGATTAGTCAAGATCAAGTGAGGTCACCTCCAAAAAAGTTAAACCAGTCATTACGCTTTAACGGATAAATATATTTTAATGAAACTTTCAGCGTTTGCTTATCTTTAGGGATGAAACAAAACGCACCAGAGGATTTTTTTCTTCAGTTTTTGATTACTTACTAGTTTTGCATATTTGTCCATGAGAGCTAAAATCGAAGATTCTGGCTCAAATAAGGATTTTCTAAGAGAGCAGGATGACTTCGAACAGCGTGTTTCGGTCCGCTCTACCCACTAGAAAACAAAATTAAAGAGAATTGAAAAGTCAAGTTTGAAATTTCAAACAAAAATTGGTTTTTGGGTCGGCAAAAATGTTTGGGCCATGGTTGATTTCGTCTTCCTTTTCTGATTCCAAATAATTTTTGTTTTATCAAATCTCCCCCAAAATGAACTCCCCAGAGCCAAAAACATGATGTAAGTCGTGAAAACGTAGGCCCCCTAGTGACGTCACTTTTGGGGGGATACAAATTTGGGGTGGTGTCGGGCTCTACTCGTCGAGCGCTTTCCGATGAGACCTCTTTCGTTTTCGTGCGACGCTTAGTTTGGAGATTAGAGGGGGGGGGGGGGTTGTATCTTTGTGGAATGGCACAGCTAGTGTCTCGCAATTCAGATATAATTATGTCACATAGAGGTATGAAATAAGTAGCAGAGCGTTTTTTTTTAAGTTTTAGAGTTGTCTATTTTCATATTTGTTTCGAGTTTATTGTCCTAAGTTTCGAAACTAGCCGACACGAGTTTATTTTGATACGTCCATGTCATACTTGTTTTATGCTCCTTAGTACGTGCTACGTAATCAATGAAACATACTCGGTCATGTTCTGTGCAAGCAGGGAATTATCTGGAAACTGTAAAAGTCCAGTTCTCCAGAAATGTCTCCCTGCCCTGCTATATTAGCGATACCCAGCGTCCTCGTGTCTTGAACTGGAGTTTGGTGGTTGTGTGTCGTCAGGCGGACGAGCCGCCTGCTGAGCGGTCGCTGGCGTGTCGGTCGCACGCTCCGGTACAGCGGGACGGACCGGCCGTCTCCTGCTCACACTGCTGGAACACAGAGTACTCACAGGGCCGCACACTGCGCCGCAAGACCAAGTACATGTGTCGCGACTGCTCCGTCAGTCTCTGCATCGTGCCCTGCTTCCAGGTACCGTGCCATGCTATTGACCATGCAACTTCTTTCTTTCATCATGATGGTATTTATGATGGTATATCAGTAATCTGTGGCGGTCGAGTAAGCTGTCTATTGAAAAGACCCTGTGCAGCGTACCTGGATCGTGCCCCCGCTCAGTGACTGCACGTTGTGTCCCGGCCGGCAGGAGTACCATGAGACGGTTCAGAAGTCCATCGTCGTCACACGCGACCCAGGCAAACCGGTCGCCAAGAAGATCCTGCCCAAGCTGGGCTCATTGTGAGGAGGCTGCCTCTGGCGGCCAGCCGCGCGCTCCCCGTGTGTCGCCTGGCGTCCCGTGGCCAGCGCCGCACCGCTCTCGCTGTCACATTGCTTCGCCGCTCGGTGTCGCGTGGCTGCGTGCGCCTCCGTGGTCGGACGCCAGCGCACAGTGCCGATCTTTGTCGCCGGGGCACGTGTGCGTGCGTGCGGTACTCGCGCACGGCGCGTCTGTGTGGCGTGGAATGTAGCGATACATGGTGTAATCATTGCTTGTCATTCAACGCGCGCTGTCTTTTCTGGCGTCATTTTTTGTGAATCGTTGTCGCGGCTCATGCTCGCGCCATGGGGTCGTCTCGGCTTGTGTGTGCGTTTGCGCCCCACGTAATAAACATAGCGTGCGAGTGGCGTGTGCTAGTGTGGCGTCCTTTTTACACGCTCCATGAATTGTGTACCTGATGCCGGCTCAGTTGAGCCTAAGATTTGATATCGTTCGGCGGTGAGCTCAGTCGAGGTAGCGTACAACGACCGAACGAGCGCCTCGCTTTATACTGGCGCTTGCTGTTGACGTTTCGTTTGCGAGTCCGCTTTCGTTTCGCGGCGCCCTGACGCGCCGACGTCACCGATGACGTGATACCGTCGGCGGCGGTGACTGCCGCGTTACCATGGCGACGCAGGCGCGTGCCGTGGCCACCAATCGATGATGTTCGTTTTCGCTGTAGTTGAGAGTAGGCGGTGTCATTGCAGATAGTGCATGTATACCTAACGTGCTCACCGAGTGGCTAACGACGGTGAGTGTTTATTGGAAGCGTTATCTAGATAATAGATGGAACTTCTGTGATGTGCTTGTTTGTCGCCTATGATGTTGCTGTGTGGAGGGAAGACTGGCTTCGCCCCAAGCGCGTCCTTGAACACAGGCACAACAAATCCACAGTTCACTGCTAATGCGTTTTTACAGCTGACTGCAGATAGATCAGCCTCCACTGTGGTGTATCAATGCCATATAAACCGATCATGAGCGAAGCGCAGTGCAATACTTCAAGTTCGTCATATTCTGTCGAAAGACCACTGAAACGACTTACTCGTTGGAGTTCATCGGATGTTCAAGGAATATTTGCTTCATGAGCGTTTTACCCGTTCATTTAGCTTGTCAACAACCGGCGGACCCCATGTCAACCAGTTGACGTTGTCATGGAAACGTGTAGCAATCTGCTGACGCCTAGTCGCTGGTGCTGGTTAGTCGATTTGTTGAAGGATCGGTGGGCTCGTTTATTCCATTCCATGTTCTGCCGCTGTACTGCCTACCACGTATTCCGTGTCCTGTATTTCTCTCGCTGTTCTAGTGCAGTGTGGCTTCATCCAAGGTGACCCGTATTTACCTGTGCGTGTTCCACTCTGGTATCACAAAGAAGTTTACTGGAGAATGGCGTACAACGTGAGTCAAAGACCAGGAACTCTAAATTTGAGGGGAAGAGGAGAATACCAAAACACCAAAGTTCGAACAAGTGAACGGTAAGTTATTGAAGAACGATATATCGAAGTAAACAACATCGCACTTATACATTAGCTTTATCGCTAGGTATAGCTACGCGAGAGGACCCATGCGGGCAAATAACAGCACCGCTGTTACTAACTTAACCCTTCCAGCTGGGCCTGATATGTTGCTTTGTTGCGTATTTCACAGCCCAGGACACTAGCTGATAAACGCTAGTTGACGAAAACGGGAGATTGCCAAAATCGGTCATCGTCGACGGACGTTTGTTGCTACTATCCAGATCCACATGTCTTGGAAGTCACGAGGCTGGCTTGCCGACACTCACGCCAACCTTGGATCTATCAGTGGCAGTGGCTCCAATATCTGTGTTGTTATTGACTGTCAGTTTATGTCATTATGCGTACATCAAAGTCCTGTGTCATTGCATGGCGGGTACAGCATGATCAGCGAACAGGCGGAGCCCCGCGACTACGACCCGCTTCGATCGGATATCTGGAACCTTCACAAATCGTCATACAAGCGGATGTCAGACCTCACCCATGGCCAGTTTCACAGCACCACCCGGGTAACTACTTTCAGCAGTGTCAACTGTTTGTTACCATTTGCAGATCTGGAATAATTATGAAATGCGTGGTTGCTACCTTCAGTGGACAATTAATATTCACAAGCGACCGACACAACGAGAAGTGGAAACCATGCTTCGGTTTCTGACTCGAACTTTTCTCGTCAGAATGACGCATCTTAATTAATGCTTACCATTTCATCTGTCACTTTCATCACAGGGACAAGAAAGTTTATGGCTCGTGGGCAAGCGCTACGTAAGGAGGTCCGGATACGTTGGATTTTTACAAGCAAGGCACATGCGATTAATGGCTATGAAGCATTAGTGAGGATATGCGGGGTGCGGTATGGCCTTGCGCCCCTCACCCATATCCTAACCCCATCAACAGAGGTGCACAAACCTGCCAACTCTCCTACCAGCGTAGGTGACAGATATTGGCTGAAACTGTGCCGTTCTTGTGATAGATAATCATTATTCGAAGAAGGAAAAGTATTCACCACATAAAGAGATATATCCCTTCAGGAAAGACATTTAACGCAAAAATATTTCATGTACAGTTTATTTTTGGTTATTTCACGAACTATTCGCTTATATTTCGGTAAGTTATCACTGTAATTTCGGAACAGGACATTTGGCAGCGCTAACTCTTCTGGGACAGATCCCTGGTGCACAATATCGGCTGCACGCAGCCAGCTCCATCAGGCTGAACCATGGCGCAGCAGGCTGTCACAGATACGCCGTGACAGTTGATAGGGTTCGATTGCGGCGCAGTTCCCAAACGTTTGTATGGGAAACGACGTACGCCGGTTTCGAAATGTGACAGATTTATGAGTTTCAATGCTTGTAGGTGACATTCTTGACGTTTTGTGCACCTCTGCTCATCAATATACATGATCATGCATGTCACGAAGTCGTATGCATCATGTTTCTATGCTTTTGATTGAAAGCAACTTTCATGACAAACATGTGCAATGAAACTTGTGCAGGCATAGTTATAACAGATATGAGGACGTTCAGCGCGTTGCCCTGAACTGGCAGCTTCATCGCCGTTCCAGCGTTGCCGCCTGACTGGCTGGTCCGTGCTTGGCCCGGTCGTTCCTGAACTGGCACGGCTTCATCAGCCGTGTCCAGTTGCCGCCTCGACTCGGCTGGGTCCGTGCTGTGGCCCGGGTCGTTGCCCTGAACTGGCACGGCTTCATCAGCCGTGTCCAGTAGTTGCCGCCTCGACTCGGCTGGGTCCGTGCTGTGGCCCGGGTCGTTGCCCTGAACTGGCACGGCTTCATCAGCCGTGTCCAGGTGCCGCCTCGACGGCTGGTGGCCCGCGTTGCCCTGAACTGGCACGGCTTCATCAGCCGTGTCCAGCAGTTGCCGCCTCGACTCGGCTGGGTCCGTGCTGTGGCCCGGGTCGCTGAGGCCTGAGACGTATCACCACAGCGCCGCCGATGCCATCAGGACGCGCTGGATCGCACCATCCAGGAGCGCCAGCGGATGCCGTACGACCGTGCACACCCGCTGCACCTGGTCCGTGACTTCAACGTGGTGGACACGTCGCTCAGCAGGTGGGCTGGCAGCATTGGTGCTTTCGGAAATTGAAGTGTGATGGCCGGCGGCTTCTTGGGCCTGGGATAGTCTGTTTTATTTCATTGCGAGGCCGGTTATTGGTTGACGTGGGACTGTGAGCCAGCAGGGCTGCAGCAGTCGTCGTCAATGTTCGGTCGTTGTTACACACACAGCGTGCTAAGCCCGGCACCTTTGCGTGCATGGTCACACGCAAATTATAATGCTTAAACGTATAGTAAGTGGGGGATGAGATAGTCCACCGCGTCTCTCAACTAAAGGGCTGCGGTTTCAAATCCCACCGGTCTGCTCGTCGCCCACAGCCAATCGGCGTGAGATATTGACGACGGTAATACAATCACAGCAGTTGACGAGTCCTAAGGTCCCGATAGCCGCCAACCACCCTGTTATAGTCAGACTCTCATAATATGTGAGTGCATTTACACAAATAAATGATAATGGCGTGGCAGATGTTACGAAGAACAATAACGAAGCAATCAGGATTGCAGGTTGGCTAACTCGACTTGAGCTTATGTCGCCGACGACTCTGCTTAAGATACAGTAACCTCACGAGAAGTCGGAAGTGTTCGTCATTATATTTCTTCAATTGACGCGGCCTTGGTCGCTGGCGCCTGTGTGCCCCAGCAAATATATTCCAATGCAGGAAATAAATGATGTCATTTTGCTGACATTTCTTGCAGACAGCTGGGTCAGCTGGAGACAGGGCGTGCTACCCACGCACCCACCAGACTACAACCAATTCACTATGAAGTCCACCTACCGTGACTCGTTCGGGAAGGACGGCCGAGCGGGCGTCGAACGGCAACCGCGCTGTCAGGTCAGTATAGGGGTGCGGCAGCCGCGCTGTCAGGTCATTATAGTACAGGGGCGTGACAGCCGCGCTGTCAGGTCAGTATAGGGGTGCGGCAACTGTGCTGTCAGGCCATTATAGTACAGGGGCGTGACAACCGCGCTGTCAGGTCAGTATAGGGGTGCGGCAGCCGCGCTGTCGGGCCATTATAGTACAGGGCGTGACAACCGCGCTGTCAGGTCAGTATAGGGTGCGGCAACTGTGCTGTCAGGCCATTATAGTACAGGGGCGTGACAACCGCGCTGTCAGGTCAGTGGGTGGGCGCCGCTGTCGGGCCATTATAGTACAGGGGCGTGACAACCGCGCTGTCAGGTCAGTATAGGGGTGCGGCAACTGTGCTGTCAGGCCATTATAGTACAGGGGCGTGACAACCGCGCTGTCAGGTCAGTATAGGGTGCGGCAACTGTGCTGTCAGGCCATTATAGTACAGGGGCGTGACAACCGCGCTGTCAGGTCAGTATAGGGGTGCGGCAACTGTGCTGTCAGGCCATTATAGTACAGGGGCGTGACAGCCGCGCTGTCAGGTCAGTATAGGGGTGCGGCAACTGTGCTGTCAGGCCATTATAGTACAGGGGCGTGACAACCACGCTGTCAGGTCAGTATAGGGGTGCGGCAGCCGCGCTGTCGGGCCATTATAGTACAGGGGCGTGACAACCGCGCTGTCAGGTCAGTATAGGGGTGCGGCAACTGTGCTGTCAGGCCATTATAGTACAGGGGCGTGACAACCGCGCTGTCAGGTCAGTGTGGGGTGCGGCAGCCGCGCTGTCGGGCCATTATAGTACAGGGGCGTGACAGCCGCGCTGTCAGGTCAGTATAGGGGTGCGGCAACTGTGCTGTCAGGCCATTATAGTACAGGGGCGTGACAACCGCGCTGTCAGGTCAGTATAGGGGTGCGGCAGCCGCGCTGTCGGGCCATTATAGTACAGGGGCGTGACAACCGCGCTGTCAGGTCAGTATAGGGGTGCGGCAACTGTGCTGTCAGGCCATTATAGTACAGGGGCGTGACAGCCGCGCTGTCAGGTCAGTATAGGGGTGCGGCAACTGTGCTGTCAGGCCATTATAGTACAGGGGCGTGACAGCCGCGCTGTCAGGTCAGTATAGGGTGCGGCAACTGTGCTGTCGGGCCATTATAGTACAGGGGCGTGACAGCCGCGCTGTCAGGTCAGTATAGGGTGCGGCAGCCGCGCTGTCGGGCCATTATAGTACAGGGCGTGACAACCGCGCTGTCAGGTCAGTATAGGGGTGCGGCAGCCGCGCTGTCAGGTCAGTATAGGGGTGCGGCAACTGTGCTGTCAGGCCATTATAGTACAGGGGCGTGACAGCCGCGCTGTCAGGTCAGTGTGGGGTGCGGCAGCCGCGCTGTCAGGTCAGTATAGGGTGCGGCAACTGTGCTGTCAGGCCATTATAGTACAGGGGGCGTGACAGCCGCGCTGTCAGGTCAGTATAGGGGTGCGGCAACTGTGCTGTCAGGCCATTATAGTAGGGGCGTGACAGCCGCGCTGTCAGGTCAGTATAGGGTGCGGCAACTGTGCTGTCAGGCCATTATAGTACAGGGGCGTGACAACCGCGCTGTCAGGTCAGTGTGAGATGCGGCGAGCGCGCGCTGTCGGGCCATTATAGTACAGGGGCGTGACAACCGCGCTGTCAGGTCAGTATAGGGGTGCGGCAACTGTGCTGTCAGGCCATTATAGTGGCTGGGGGCGTGACAACCGCGCTGTCAGGTCAGTGTGGGGTGCGGCAGCTTCGCTGTCAGGCCATTATAGTACAGGGGCGTGACAGCCGCGCTGTCAGGTCAGTATAGGGGTGCGGCAACTGTGCTGTCAGGCCATTATAGTACAGGGGCGTGACAACCGCGCTGTCAGGTCAGTACAGGGGTGCGGCAACTGTGCTGTCGGGCCATTATAGTACAGGGGCGTGACAGCCGCGCTGTCAGGTCAGTATAGGGTGCGGCAGCCGCGCTGTCGGGCCATTATAGTACAGGGGCGTGACAACCGCGCTGTCAGGTCAGTATAGGGGGTGCGGCAACTATGCTGTCAGGCCATTATAGTACAGGGGCGTGACAGCCGCGCTGTCAGGTCAGTATAGGGTGCGGCAGCCGCGCTGTCGGGCCATTATAGTACAGGGGCGTGACAGCCGCGCTGTCAGTTCGGTATAGGGTGCGGCAGCGCCGCGCTGTCGGGCCATTATAGTACAGGGGCGTGACAACCGCGCTGTCAGGTCAGTATAGGGGTGCGGCAACTGTGCTGTCAGGCCATTATAGTACAGGGGCG
>JAOTOM010001099.1:0-57854 GCA_034440615.1 Ashinkailepas kermadecensis
GTCCCCAGCGTAGAGGAGACCAGGTCTAGTTTATACACGGGATGGTTGATACAACAGCCCTTGTTCTAAAAGTATGGGGCCGGTTGCCATGGCTACCACACATGTTGCTTCTGACGCTCACTTTTAGCTGCAAATACAAGCGCAAGTCCCATCGACGCTGCGGAATGGTGACGATGTGGCTCAATGTCTGTGCTTCGCCCTTAATTCCTAATTTGTCGCCGACCTGCTAGCTGTTTAGTCGGTTATTATCACCTTGTTCTCTTAGCTTTTCAACAGTGAAATGCTTGTATCGTTTGCCGCTACGCCGTGTTCATGCAATGTTCCATAACATGTTGCAGCGTGCAGAAAAATACGCGGGGTAAATTGATGCAGCCTGTATCAGCGCAATCAGCCTATATGCAGGCTGATTGCTCATCATACTAACCATTACTACTATGGTACTCACACTACTTCTACACAACTAATCTCATAGCAGTAGTACTCGGCCTCATACTACGAATCATGCTAATCCTACATACTTTGAACGCTTTGTGGGCTGGTAGACATATACTAATAACAGGAATTCTCCCTTTTTATTAAGGTGTTTGCTAAAACTGTGTCAATATGATCTTATTCAACATTTTTACTAACATTTCGCACCCGACAGAGAGGACGGAAGGACAAAAAAACGTCATGAACCTTTGCGACTATCACAAAAGACATAAACCACGAGCTATGGTCAGCCAGGGCGTAAACTAAGATTATTAATGTAAGCTTAAAATATGGACCTTTGAAATGGATAAAAAAATGCCACCTATATATAATATGCGGGGAAAGTTGATGAATTGGTAGTAGCGCGATGGTTTGCTCTGTGGTGGAAAGTTCAGAGGATGCGAAGAAAAATAATTATCGGAGATTGTACTAGAAAGTTCAGGCTTGGCGTAGGTGTAGCAATCTCCTCGCTACCTTTCGAAGGTGAGTTATTTTGAGCTTCGCCAACATTTCATCAACTAGACCCGGTCTCCCAGACATTTGTTGGCCCTGTCACTTTTTTTTACTGACATTTCGCACCCGACAAAGAGGACGGAAGGACAAAAACAACGAGACCCGGTGCGTTTTGGAGGACCCCGGTAAATTTACGGCATCCCGGCGTGCTTTTAGGTTCCCACAGTGTTCAATTGGTGCACGGACTCAATTTATTGGGCCCCAGCACGATTTTTCGGGGTTCCGGCACGATTTTTCGAGGCCCCAGTGAGATTTTTGTCGGGGCCAGACGCGAGGTCCCGGAGCCCCGACTTGAGCTTTATCACTCGCACGTCCGGCGGTCCGCGCCAACTTCGCATGTCCGGGGGGGGCAGATGTCTGCCCCCCCCTAAGATCTCGAGAACTATGCTAGGTAGCGACAAACGGAAAACGGCTTTGGATAGCTGGTGACAAGCTCTATCGAAAGTATTTCGGTCATTTTCTCGCTCAGGTCAATATTTATGTCACTGGGTCATCATGTCAAATTCGACCAGATCGGGTGGGACCCTCAGATATTGGCACATATCTCAGGACCTGTAACAGATAGAAACAAACTGCAAATGCTATTCGACAGCCCTTGAAATGTGCTATCGACATACGCTGTGTAATTTAAGGTCAGGTCAACCGATGGGTCACAGAAACAATGACCTCAGGTCAAGGTCATGGGGTAGAGTAGGGAGGTCATGTAATATATCAATCGACACGCCTTGGCGACACAAGCACAATGACGGTAATGTCAGCCTTCTAGCTCAATGCATTGCGATATAGTGCGCAGAAATGTGCTAGTGATTTCAGGTGACCTCAGCTGACCTTGGTGGGGCCACTGAGCAAAAATGTCAGCGATAGCATTGCGAATAGCTTCCAACTACACGCCATAACGGTTGGAGGTCATTCCGGGAGCAAATACGTAACCAGGAAACATTTGTATATTTTTCCATAGGCCTATAATGGGTAAGCCATGGCCACGACCTGACCTCAGGTCAACGCTACGAAAAAACCGTGATATACATATTATAGACCCTGATAAGATCATGACGTGATATACGTTTGAAATCAATCGCCCAATTATTGTGGGAGTAATGCCACCTAGAACTCGGAGGGACGTTAGGTCACTTCGCCTGACCTGGTGACCTGACTTGAGATGACCCATGGTCAAAAATTTCTGAGGATATGCGGAAAGGACCAATGAGCAGCCATGCGAGGTTTGGCTTTGCTAACCCGATTAGTATGGCGGCAAAGTAGGAAAAACCGCAGGGGGGGCAGATATCTGCCCCCCCCGGACGTGCGCGGGTTATGAGCGCGACACGATTTTTCGGGACCTGTTCTGATTTGTCGGAGTCCGGGTCGTTTTTCCATGTCCCGACGTAATTTGTCGGTCCCGGCGTCTTATTTGTGCGTCCCGGTGGCGATTTGTCACCGGGTACCGGGCCGGTGCCTTTTTTAAAGCTTTTTTACCCGATAATTTTTTTTTGGGGGGGGGGAGCTTTGGTAAGTTTTTGGGACCAAAGAGCGATTTTTCAGGCTAAGTCGTTATTTTTCGCAATCTGTGCTCATCCTTTGAATGCCCCATGATCATTTTTTCGGGTCCCCGTGTGATTTTCGAGTCCGCTGTATGTATTTGGAGCGCCTGAATGGAGGCTTTGGGTCCCAATGCGAGTTTCAGATCCCCGGCGCGATTTTTCGGGTCCAGGCGCCAGTTTTCTGGGCCCTGACGCGAGGTCTCCAACCCCGACGCTAGTTGTCGAAGCCTCGATGCGAGTTGTCCGGCTCCCAAGCGATTTCTCGGGGCCTATGGAGGCCTATGGCTGGACTTATTCAGAGCGATGTCCGAGCCAGGATTGACTTCACGTGGTACCTGCTTAATTTTGGTTAGGGGGCAACCTTCGTTGTCCGGTGGGTGATTGTGTAGTCCAGAGAGGCGCTTTCTTTGTCCAGGGGGCGCCTGCATTGCACAGAGAGACGTCTTCATTGTCCAGAAGGACGCCTGTCTTGTCCAGAAGGACGCCTTTCTTGTCCAGAAGGCATCTTGTCTTATCCATAGGGAGCCCTTCGTTTTCCAGAGATGCGCCCTTTCTAGCTTAGATGGGCGCCTACTTTGTCTAGAGGGGTGCCTATCTACTCCAGAAGGCGCCTTCGTTGTCCAGAGGAGAACCTGTCTGGCCAAGAGGGTACTTCCGTTATTTGATTTTATTATGTTAGGCACTTCGGCCTGCTCAGGCCATTTCGTGCCGTGAATAGAAATAGAGAAGAAGAAAAAATATTATGTTCTAAAAGTAAATTTACAAGTCCTGAAGTAAGTTGGTTTTTTGGAGAAAAATGAAAAGGAGATTGATGAGAAAAGGGTGTGTATCTCCTAATAGTGTGGGCAAAGAAAAGGGGATGTTGTGTGTACGGCAGTAGTTGGTAAGTGTTTTTCGATGTTCGTGGTATTGTTGACAGTGTAGGAGAATATGTGAAACGGTAAGATGAGTGTTGCATGATGGGCATGAAGGTCGTGGTGAAGCAGTGTAAATATATCGATGGGTGAGAAAAGTGTGACCTATGCGGAGCCGCGATATAACTTTTTATTCTTGTCTGTTTTTTATATGATGTGGTCCAGTTTTCGATGACAGGTTTGATGAGACGTAATTGTGTGTAGTTCGTGGTTTCAGTCCATTGTTGGTTCCAAAAATGTCGAATGTTCTGTCGTATTGTTGATTTGACAGCGTCAAAATGTGGTGGGATTTCTGTGATGTGTGGTAATTGTAATTATTGTTTGGCGAAATGATCTGCTTCCTCGTTTCCTGGGATGCCACAGTGACTGGGCACCCACAGGAAACGGACCTTCATGCCCATCAGATGAAGTGTTTCAAGTGTGTCATAAATGGAAATATGGCAATGGTGCGAAAAGGAAAGTGAAGAAGGAGATTGAAGAACAGATTTTGAGTCGGAACAAATGACGACATGGCGCATGGGGTGACAAATTGAACGGTTGCGGACATAGCGAAGGGCAGTGAGAATGGCGTGTAATTCGTCGATGAAAATGGAGGTCCAGTTTCGCAAGCGATGTTGTCTTGTGTATGTAACTGAAACAATGGCATTTCCTGTGTAATTTCCGTCTTTAGATCCGTCGGTGAAAACAAATGGAACATGGCGATAACGAGAGCGAAACTAGTGGAATTTTTGTTTGACGCATTCTGGACAAAGCTGTGATTTTGGAGTGGTGGTGAGATAAAAAATATGTCGTTCGGTCATCTGCCACGGTGGTGTAGTTGGTGCAGGAAGAGCAGTAATAGGTGGAATATTATATTGGAGTTGTGTAGAAAATGTTTTGATGCGTGAAGCTATGGTAAGGCCGGTTCGCTTTTCGGCAGGACCTAAATATTCGTGGTGTAGATTTTGGAGAATTTGTAAAGATGCGTGTGTGATGTGGTTTTCTCTAAATTGAATTTTTGCGGCATACCTAAGTGTTTGTTCCATTCTTCGGAGAGCTAATGGTGGAATTCCTGATTCGGTTTGTAAAGAAATGATGGGAGACGTGGTCATTGTACCGAGTGCTATGCGGATAAATTTATTTTGTAAGGTGTGTAAAATTTTCAAACTGGAGGTACTGCCACCTGCGTAAACTGCCGAGCCATATTATATGATGGGAAGAACCAAGGATTTGTACAGTTGTAAAAGCGTGTGATGACGATCTGATCCGAATGATGAAGACGTAATGCAGCGAAATATATTTAGTCGGTGAAAACATTTGGTCTTGATGTGCTTGATGTGTTGATGCATGGAAAGCCTACGATCGAAAATAATACCAAGAAATTGAAACGAATTCACAAAAGGTATGTCAGTGTTTCCGAGGTGAAGTGGTGTTTCTGGATTTGGGCACGGAGGTGATTTGCGGAATACCATTGTGGCAGATTTTGGAGCCGAAAATCTGAAACCGTACTTGATGGACCATTGGTGTATCCGGTGGACTGCGTTTTGGAGTATAAATAAACAATGTTTTTCATTTTTATCTGAGCACCAAATTGCGCTGTCATCTGCAAAAAGAGAGTATGATATCTGAGGTGGTATGTCGATGAAAATATCGTTAATGATGATGTTAAATAAAACTGGTGATAAACAGCTTCCCTGTGGTAATCCGTTTTTCATGAAATGTAACTCGGAAATCGCTGACCGGCACCGGAGATGGAAATGACGAGAACCAGACAAAAATCCTATGAAATAATGAGCTAAATTCCCTTTGACGCCGATGTGAAGAAGTTTGGAAATTAATGCGGGTTTGTATACCGTATCATATGCTTTACTAATGTCTAAAAATACTGCGATGGTGTGTTCGTGTTTTTTTATTACCAAGGCGGATGTCGGTTTCTAATCGAATAAGATGATCTATTGTGCTGTGTCCATGACGAAAGCCGCATTGAATTGGAGATAAAAGAGAATTTGTTTCTAGGTACCAGGTCAGTCTTTTTATAATCATGCGTTCCAAAAGTTTTCCTAGACAACTGGTGAGAGCGATGGGTCGGAAATTGTTGGGGTTGCTGTGATTTTTGCCGGGTTTTGGTATAGGAATTATGAGGGCTTCCTTCCAGGATTCGGGGAAGGTATGACTTGACCATAATGAATTAAATGCTCGCAAGATGCAATGTTTCGTGTCGTCGGATAAATGTCTGAAAAAAGAAGAATGCAAATTATCGGGACCTACAGAAGTATTACCGGCGGAGGAAATTGCAGTATCCAGTTCAGAAATTTGAAAAGGGGTATTGGATGCTCCAGTGTTGTCAGAATCGAATTGTGCTAAGTCGGTGTGAAAAGTGTGTTGTGCATTTGGTAAGAATTCCGGTGTGTAGTTGTTATCAGAGCTATTGTGGGCCATGGTGTCCGCTATTGTATTTACTATTGTTTGTGGGTCTGTAATTGTGGTATTTTGGATTTTGACGGCCGGAAGTGATTTAAATGGGGTGCGTCCAGACAACCGGCGGATTAACTGCCATATTTTGCTTAAAGGTGTTTGAGAGGTGAGTTGTTGCAAATATGAAGACCATGAACGGTGCCTAGCATCGCGGATGATGCGGCGTGTTCGAGGTCGTTCCTGGTTTCGATGAAGTAAATTGTGTGAATCTGGATGTCTAGGATATTTTCTAAATGCTCTTTTTCGAACTGCGATGGCTGCTGCTACTTCGGGACACCACCAAGGTACTGGTGTTCTTTTGATGAAAGGTTTTATTAGTGGAATAGTCGTGGAAGCTGCCTCGAAAAGTGTATTTGTAATTAAGTTGATGTTTTCGACGGGAGAAATGTTGGGGTTGTATTGAATATGTAAAAGTTCCTGAAATGTTGTCCAATCGGCCTTCGAAATTTTCCAGTGGGGGATGAAACTGGGTGTGGTATCGGTTGCAGTTGAAAATGTGGGTGTTAATTTGATGGGGTAGTGGTCGCTGTCATGAATGTCGGTATCAATGGTCCAATCAAAATCGTTGGCCAGGGTCGGAGAGCATATTGATAAATCAATAGCTGTTTCTGTATGATGTCCAAGGTGAAAAAATGTTGGTTCTCCAGTGTTAAGTAGTACTAAGTTATGTCGGTCTAAAATGTGTTCAATGATGTGGCCGCGAGTGTCTTCATGTGTACGTGCTTTATCCCAGGTTGGACTATGTGCATTAAAGTCTCCAAGTAATATGAAAGGGTTCTTGAAATGTACTATAAGGTTTTCTAATTGTGTCAAAAGATGTGCGTTGTCTGTGTGTGGTGGAATATAAATGGAACATACATCTATATTCCTACCATGTAAACGTAGAGTACAGGCTACTGCTTGTAAAGGTGAATTAAGTGTAATTTGTGTATGTGTAAAATCATTGTTGATGTAAAGTGCTGTACCGCCATTGCGATGAGGACCACGGACCTCGTCGTGACGGTACAGCGAGTAATTGAAAAGATTGAAATTATATGTATCGGTGGGTAAGAATCGGGTTTCCTGTAGTGCGGTAAGAATCGGAGTGAGTAAACTAAAGAAAGCCTTCATTTCTGCCCATTTGGGGATTAAACTACGACAGTTCCATTGCAGAAATATGGACATTTGTGAAAAGAAAGTTAATATTTGTCGGCACCATTTGGTGCCAGGCGCAGCCACGATTGCAGCTTGGGCGGGCATGTGGGTTGGTTGCGTACGGCGGCGGTTGAGCCGCCAGAGCCGTCCGACCGACCGGTGACCTTGGCAAGGTCACGGCGGCCGGTCACTGCCGCGGGGGATGCCCGCCGGCTGGGAGTCGGTCTGGTCACGTGGGCGCCGGCCGGCGCTGGACGCGCAGGGCTCGATCGGCGGCCCGGTGATGGGGAACGATAATTTGCTCCCGCAGCGGAGTGACTGCGGGGCCTGTCACTCCTCCCTGGAGTGGTTCGTTTGTTGGGAGCCGGAGTGGTTTGTGTGTTGGGAGCCAGGGCGGTTTGTGTCGGTGTGGTCAGTGGTGTAAGTCTTTTTTAGTGAAGCTAAACCGGGAATCATGTCAGTTTGAATCGAGGTAGAAGTAGTGTTGACGCGACGTGTGGGGGGAGCAACGGTGGCCGCCTGGGCATAAGTTTTTGTTGACGGGGAGGTGGCTTCGACAGACCGTCGGGCCTGGGGATATGACACCCCGGTCGTGGCCTTGACAGCGCAGACCTCCTTCTCCTTGCGCCAAACTGGGCAGAGGGGTGATGTGGTCAGGTGATCGGATGTGTTGCAGTTGAGGCAGTGGGCAGGTTTGGAGCAGGTAGATTCTGGATGAGGTGGTTCGCCGCACTTGGGGCAGCGGGCTGTTTGGCGGCATGTCTTACTGCCATGGCCGAAGCGCTGACAGTTAAAACAGCGGAGAGGATTGGGGATAAAGACACGGACTGGGTATCGAAGGTAGCCGGCTAGGGGTGTCTTGGGAAGAGTTGTAGAGTTAAAGGTAAGGACTAGGAGACTCGTGTCACGTTTCTGGCCGTCTTTGAAGGATGTAATGCGGCGGACGTGGGTCACCTCCTCCGGCCTGAGCTCCGCCTGAATATCTACCTCAGACATGAAGCGGAGCTCCGGCGCGAAGACGGTGCCCTTGGTGGTGTTGCGGTTGGAGTGGAGTGAAATGGTCACGGATTTACCACAAAATGTGGTGGTGCGGAGGAGGTCTGGGCTCGGGATTGGGTTTTGATGACGAGGGTTCCGTTGGCTGGGGCTTCAATGTCAGGATTGGCTAAGGAGCAAATGGCGAGGAGTTACTTGGTTGGCCAGAAAACGTTGACACGACGAAAGGAAACGGACTCCTCGACAGGCTTTACCACGATGTATGATCCAGCACTGTCGAGGTAGGGTTCAATGGGTTCAGGTTGGGAGGACGTGGTCTGGTTCGAGCGTGGGTCAGCGGCGTGGAGAGTGATGGTCTGGTCTGGATTGCGAGGCGAGGTCGTGGTCTTGGGACGAGCAGGGGTCGGCGAGGCGCAAGGGGCTTCCATTGCGTCATCGAGGAGAATAGTTCGGTGCGGGTCATTAACGTTTGTATCAGTCGAGGGAGCATCAGGGGCCAGGTCTGTGTTCGTGCGATGGTCGTCGGGTGTGGTCAGAGGAGGAAATTCCGGGTTTGAGTCCGTTGGCGAGCATGGGTCCGTGTCTTTTTTACGCTTTTTGCCCATCACGGGGAAAATCCTACCTAATGTAATATAAATAAAGACACACAGAAACTCAGGGAACGGAAATACGACGACGACGAAAACGGGTGTGGTGACGGGTGTCACCCCACTAGAAAAAGAAATAAGAAAAGAGCGACGGGTGTCACCCCACGAAAATAAAAAATAAGGACTGCGGTACCGAGCAGTCAGTCACGCCAAAAAATGTCACAGCGGAGTAATCAGCGGCTCTGTCAATATCTGAGCGGATAGTCCGGAATACTCCATGTACTTCCGTTATCCAGAGGGGTGCCTTTCTAGTCTATAGGAGCGCCAGTTTAGTCTAGAGGGGCCTCTGTCTACTCCAAAGGGCGCCTGTCTAGCCCAAAGGGGCGCTTGTCTAGTCCAGAAGGGCGCCTGCCAAGCCCAGAGGGGCCTCTTGGTTGTCGAGAAGGGCGTCTGTCTAGTCCAGAGGGCTTCTTTTGTTGGCGAGTGTGTGTGAACTTGTGTATTTTTGGAAGCGGAAACGATATGAAGATGTGGTGCCGGACGCCACATCTAGGTGGCGTCCGGGATGGAGGCCCATTCTCGAACTCGATCCTCGATCGGTGGGTAAGGGGCACATGTACCCAGTTGACCCCCCCCCCCCCTTCTTGGGTCCGCCACTGATTGGTGGTATTTGTACTGGTGTGCCATGGTTTGTGTACCTCCTTGTGCACTGGCTGTCTTAACTTGAACATCTTTCGCGACAGTACGTAAGTTGTGAAGTCGCAACACTCGGGCGCATCGTCGCTATGTCCGTCGCTTCGGGAACCCGAAAGGACAGTGGTTAGACAACCCGCATAGGAACGGTCGTGTATTTTGTTGAGGGGTTTTCCATGTTATATGCATAAATACATGACGCAAAACTCATGTGCTGTAGGTGAGCTGGTCTATGATATTCATGCATGGTGGGTGGATTTACATTTACCCACCGCACGTGAGTAGATCTGTGTTCTGTGTACACTAACACGACCAAGTGGTTTGTGACATATCTGCTTATCCCACATTATATCTCTGCATCATGTACAACAATGAAAACGTCGCGATGAATGAATCGATTCTGATTGCAAAGACAAATGTTTGACAAATGGTAGGTGCGCTTCTTGACATGAAACTTAAGTACTCATTTATTCCAACCCTTGAATTCATAAAACACCACATGAAAACAGAAGACAATAGCAGGCCCTAAGCCAGGGAGACCCCCTTTCGAGGTGGAGCAGGAGACTCACATTGATCCTTGCCTCAGCACGAGACGAATTTCGTGGCGATGTCATTGTACCCAATCATATTCCTACCCTTATAGTCGTGCATCTACTTCGTAAACGTTTGGATGGTAACAACCAGATGAACTTGGCGGCTGAGCGATCGAAAACGCTGGAATTCGCACGCTTCCCCACCAACTTCACAACCGTAGATACACACTTATCCGAACTAATTATTCGTTTTATGCTTTTAGATATAAATATGTATATATGTGCTTATATATATATATACATATATATATATATATATATATATATATATATATATATATATATATATATATATATATATGTGTGTGTGTGTGTGTGTGTGTATGTATATACTTGTATGCCTATCCGTTACGCCGCAAACGCGGTCAATTAATTACTAGCGCTGGGGTGCGTCCGGAATAATACTTCGGAAAAGTATGAATTATTAAGCTTATTGAAGAAAACAAACAGCCAGTAATGAAATAGTTGATACCACTGCCCCTTATACATGATTCGTTTCATAGCGATTTCCGACATATTCGGTGCAGGAATTAATCGCTGAAGTTGAAGGCCGCTACTATTTCACACTAGCATGGAATACATCCGACTAGTTTGCTTCCTATGCATGTCTGTTTGTAAAACCAATGCTGTAGGGGATTTAGAAGTTCGATACCTGTCCGCTCATGTGTCTTTTGCTACCATTTCCCAAAATTTGGGCACAGCACTTTGGGTTTGCTTGCAACACAGGGCGTCATCTTACGGCCCAACAGGCGATCGTATTTCACAGTAACCACAATAAACATGCATGGCTAAAAGAGCCATGCTACAGGTAGATAGAGCACCTTACTGCCTGCCTGTTGAGGTACATTTCACTACACTTCTGGGAAATTTCGGCGCGGCATTTTGCGTTTATTTGCTATGTCCTCATTGGCATTGCGTCTGTCGCTTAACACAACTCCGACCATGCCGGCCGTGACCGCTAATGTTAGAGCACACGTCTCAGAAGTGACTCGGCGTTGTTTTGGAGTTCTGGGTGGTCTATCGCATCTAAGGGCGCACCTTCCACCTGCTATCATGTCCGCGCTGGTCAATGCTCTGGTCTTCTCGCAGATCCGCTACTGTATTTCTGTGTATGGTAATGGAACCAAAAAGAACCTATCTCGCATTAATACAATTCTAAACTACTCGGCAAAAGTAATTTCGGCCGCAAAAAATTTGACCATGTTTCGGATCTGCTGAGGAGACTGGGCTGGCTCAGCGCGGAGAACCTGGCCAAATACCACACCCTACACCTCACGCACAAGGTGCGTCGTCATGGTGAGCCAAAGTCACTGGCTCATGATCTCGCCACCGTGGTGGAGATTCGTGACCGAACCACCCGTCGGGACCATCACTTGCATGTCCTCCGTTCCCGCACTGGGATGGGGAAGAGACGATTTAGCTCCAGAGCACCACTTATGTACAACTCGCTGCCACCCGAGCTGTTGCGACTTCATGTGCCGATATTTGGTCGCCACCTACGGTGGCACCTGTTTAACGTGCCGCCCGTGCTGGACTGATTTGCCGCTCGCCCTGCTGTATTTTATTTTTATATTTTTAATTATTGTATTATGACATGTATGGCCATCGGTATAACCGTTATGCGATTTTGACCTTTTGCGCTATGCTGTTCTATCTAAATAACGCGAGGTCGTAATAGCCACAAGTCCATTGTGGATTACCTCAATAAAAGGATGTCTGTCTGTCTGTCAACGTGCCGGCGCCGTGACCGCTAATGTCAGAGTGTGCCGGCGCCGTGACCGCTAATGTCAGAGCGTGCAGGCTGTGACCGCTGATGTCAGCGCGTACAGGCCGTGACCGCTGATGTCAGCGCGTACAGGCTGTGACCGCTGATGTCAGCGCGTACAGGCCGTGACCGCTGATGTCAGCGCGTACAGGCCGTGACCGCTGATGTCAGCGCGTACAGGCCGTGACCGCTGATGTCAGCGCGTACAGGCCGTGACCGCTAATGTCAGAGCGTGCAGGCTGTGACCGCTGATGTCAGCGCGTACAGGCCGTGACCGCTGATGTCAGCGCGTACAGGCCGTGACCGCTGATGTCAGCGCGTGCAGGCCGTGACCGCTGATGTCAGCGCGTACAGGCCGTGACCGCCAATGTCAAAGCGAGTGCCATGCACATCGCCGTCAAGGTCCGCAAGCGCCGCCGGTAGACCCCGGATGAGCTCTGCACAAAGGCCGCCGGCAGAGGCTTGGCCTCTGCTGAACAAGCAGAACACGCCGACCACCCACTATGTCGTGTGAACAGAAGCATGACCCTGCCCAGAATGGTGACCCCAGTCGACCAAAGTGCAGCTAGGATGAGGTGTGCACAAGGTCAAGTGCATGCATGTTGCATCAAGTGCCGATAAATCAATTCAATAGCGGAGCAGTGAGCAGACGATGGCACTGCGGGCCAAAAGTGGTCGTCGGGTGGCTGACACGACCACAGCCAGCCTGATGATTAGCTTCTCAACTTCAATACCCCTTCAATATCGTTTATAAAATGTATAAAGCATATCTGGAATTATTGCATGGGCTCGTCGAATGTGAGGCCCTTTCACTGTTTGAAGGCACGCCAGTTTTCTGAGCCCGACACAATATTGTTGGACCTATTCTGAATCTTTCGGAGCCCTGGCCGCTTTTTCGGGTCTCGGTGTCATTTTTGCACGTGTCCGGCACGATTTTTGGGTTCCTGGTGTGACACGTATCGGCCCGGACGTGACTTTTTTTTGGGGGGGGTGGAATAGCACATTTTTTTTTGTCCTGGCTCTACGCGATGGTCTTGGGCCGTCGGTGTGATTTATAAGGCTCCAGAGGATTTTGCCCGCGCGATTTTTTGGGGATCTCAGCGTGATTTTTCGTGACCGCTGTGAGTTTATTTCTAAGCGCTACGCGCTTTAGGGCCCTTTGGTGTGATTTTGGTGCCCCAGAGTTAGCTTCCGGGCTGGCTTGATTTCTTTGGGCCGGTGTGCCATTTTTCGAGTACCGGTGAAACTTATGAACCCAGGCATAATTTTTTTGTGTTCACATGTGATCTGTCGAAACTCCGTTACGATGTTTCTTTTTGTCTGGCATCTTTGGGGGACTTTCGTGCCACGCTTGTGCCCCTAGGGTAATTTTCCGGGTCTGGATTGATTTTCCCCACGGCCCCGGCTTCCTTAAGTTCGGGTCCCTATGAAACTGTTGGAGCCCCGGTACATTTCATTCCCCCCCCCCAGCGTGATTTGTTTTAGGGGGCTCCGGCATCATTTTTCTGAGCCCCGGAATTTGTTGTATATGTTGTTGCATTTGTTGCATTGGCATCTGTTGAATATACATATATATATATATATATATATATATATATATATATATATATCTCTCTCTCTCTCTCTCTCTTTCTAAAACTTGTTCAGTAGATTCAAAACTACGCAGAACAGTCGCATGATTGCGCAATAGTTATAAGCCAGCCTCGGCCCATTGATGTATTCGTCATATCCCGAAAAGGGACAGGTGTAATTGCGGTGCAGCAAGAACTTAGTGCGTGTATACGGTGAAAGATGTCACCGTGAAGGGGTTATACCGTACCATAGATTACCATGGGACCATGGGTGTCGAATTGTATATTTTTTATGGGCCTCAGGTCCCAATGTTGTCTTGGCCTCCCTAATAATTTAAGCTGTTAACATGGGAGGGACCATTGGCGGATCCAGGGGGGGCATTCGGCCATGGCCCCCCCAAAGCGCTTCAAAGGGGGGCCATAGTGTCTTTTGGCCCCCCCCCCCCAACCAATAAAAGTAAACTAAATTAAAATGCAGTAACCTTTTGCTGAGGTTAAAAAATAGCTTTCCGGGTGAAATAATCTCCGATTTTAAAGGTATTTTGTTATGATTGTTTGGAAGCCCAATATGGTAGCATAGTAGATTCTGACACATCGAGGGTTCTATGCTGTTGAAGTTCTGCTTACAGCAAGAGATGACGAAATCAGCAGTTTCATTATTCCTTCGTCAGATAGGTTCATGAAGTTTGTTTAGCCAGTAACGGGCAAGCGGACCCAGTGAGCCAGATTTCGAAAGCGGAATTTGAACAGGATGTTTTGCGCGAGTGACCAGTTGAGCCCAGTTGAGCAGCATGTTTCGTATGTTGGTGTTGGGGTTGCTAAGATGAAGAGACAGGCTACATTCACTAGCTGATCCAGGGAGGGGCCATTCCAGCCATGGCTCCCCCGAAGCGCTTAAAAGGGGGGGGGGGGCATGGTGTCTTTTGGCCCCCCGAAACCAACAGAAGTAAACTGAATGAAAATGCAGTAACCTTTTCCGAGGTTAAAAAATATCGTCTGGATGAAAGAATCTCCAATTTTAAAGGTATTTTTTTATAATTGTTTGGAAGCCAATATGGTAGCATAGTACATTCTGACACGCATCGAGGGTTCTATGCTGCTCAAGTTCTGCTTACACCAAGAGTTGACAAAATCGGATCTGCCAGTGTGTACACGTGCACGAACGTTGACGTGGTACAAGACGTTGAACATGAACATGAACATGAACATGAACATAAACGTTTTGGTAAACAAGAACACAAATCCCGTAACTTAGAAGCGGTGGAGGTAGGCTGGGGCCCCTACACAGGAAATTATGTTGTCATGAATTATTATTGTAAAAAAAATGGGTCCATTTGACAAATAGTGGTAGAAATCCGATGCTTTTAACCAAAAATAGTGGGATAATGGGCACCCTCCAAATCCCTTTGACCCCTCCTCTGATGCAATTCCTAAATACGCCACTAGGGGGAGGGGGGGGGGGCTGACGCCGAAAACCGAAAGTTGCCCCCCCCCCCCAAAAAAAAACCGGTGGGCTAGATCCGCCAGTGGGAGGGACCCCATTGGGGCTGCGAAATGACCTATGCAGTCGATGCGCCCCTAAACCACAATAACTAACTGACCCCATTGGGGCATGGGGTGCCTCCAACCAATTTCGTCCAGCCCATTTATTCCATGTATTGAGTCCCTCCCCTTCCAATTTTTAAATAAATAAACGCCCCAGTATGAGACCATAAGTAGGCATGTCGACAGCATATATTGCATCGAAAGGCGCCGCGTTTGTCTGCTCGCATCAGTAGATTTGTCTAGTGCCTTCGATTGCGTGTCTCATAGCCGACTCTTGACCAATTTAGAGTGGTACGGCATCGACAGCTCTTGGTTTAGATCTTACCTTTCAAATCGCAGACAGGTAGTTCGGCCCGGAAGACTTGTATGCAACGTATCCTGTGGTGTTCCACAAGGAAGTTTGTGTGGTCCAATTCTGTTTTTGTTGTACACAAATGATCTTCTCTCACACATAGGTGATGTCTTTAAAGTCGTTGCTTACGCTGACGACACACAGGCGATGTTGTCATCGAAATTGGAGGACATAATGTATGCCAAACGCCGTCTCGAATCGTGCTTGGAAACTATGTGCTCGTGGTACCGTGTAAATCTTCTCAAGCTCAACCCATCTAAAACGCAATTTGTGATTTTGGTTCTCGCCAGATGATCGCGCGGCTGCCTAGCATCAGCCTCTCTGTTCTTGGATCGGATATTTCACGTGTCTCATCTATCAAAACCTGGGTGTGACCATGGACGAATCGTTAACATGGAGTGAACAAATTGGCGATATTGCTAAGAAATGTAACCGCATTATCTTTCCTCTAGCCAAGCATGTACGTTCTCTTACTGAAGAAACGCTGTCGAAGTTAGTGCTTGCACTGGTTTTCCCCATGTAATGTACTGTTGCTCAATCTGGTCTGCTGCATGTGACACCGAGCGCGTGCGAATCCAAAAGTCATAGTGAGGGCGGCTAGGATCATAACTAGGACCTCTCGCTATGGTCATATATCGCATGTTATTGAGCGGTTAGGCTGGCCTAGCTACAACGCTTTGTCGACATTAGGGATTGCTCACTGGTTCATCTTGCAGTGCATCACTCGGGAGCACCTGAAACCCTGCGTGATCTTGTGACATTGAGAAGTGATGTCAGCTCTCGATCTACGCGATCAACACCGTTTTCAGTAGAGCGCCCACGCCTGAAAACTTCTTTTGCGCAACGCTCTTTCATGTACCGTGCTGCAGTTCTTTGGAACAGTCTCCCCGAGGAAGTTAGGGCCGAGAATATGCGACTGGCTTTTAAGTTTAAGCTGAAGGAGGCGCTGAAAAGAGCTGTACGTGGGAATGTTTGAGTATTGTATGCATGTGTTTTTAATGTTTTAGTAGCCTCCTGTCCCACCCCTTTTTTTTAGCGTTTTTGACATTTGATACTGAGTGTCTCTTGGTACCAATACAAGGATTGATTGATAATAACCTCCGCATGTCATAATCGGAGGTGCATCATGAGGTTATGAACATCCACAGTTCACGACCTCATGATACACTTCCGGCATGTCGTATATAAGTACCTATACCAGGAAAGTATTTGACTTTGTTCTTTTTTGGGGGCGAAGAACTTGGTAAATTCAGCGAACTGTGCAGAAGAGCGAAAATGTGTTATTGTGCATCGGTATGAGGGTCTTCGCATGGAATCGGCGCTCATTGAAATGACGCAGGTGCGATAATGAACAGAGAACGGCCAGGTCGCTCGCCGCGCCCCTGGTGGAGAAGTCTGAAACTGCAATATTGTGCTGAAACGCGTAACCAGATAAGCACAATATTCATCAAACCCGACGAGTACAATATATTGGCAGGCTCCTTGTTCGTTGTCTTGTGAATCAGTATGTCCAAGATTATCTCATACATTTTTAGTGCACATGGGCATAAAAGACCAGTTGTTTTTGCAGGTGAAACCTTGTTCTCACTCAGAGCCAGATCTGTTTTTTGTTTAATTTCAAGCTTACCAACTTTCACGATCATCTTTATTCCCAAGTACTCTCAATCTTTGTTCAAAGAAAAGAGTTTGCAGCGATATTGTAGAGCGCGGGCGGCTCGCCCGGCAGCTCGCACCGTGGCCGGGGCAGGGCGCCGTGCCGGGCGGCAAGTTGGCAAATGAGTAAGACCTTTCGTTTGCATCCCGGAGTATCGAGTTCGGTCTCGGGAAGGGATGACGCTTTTATTTCTGCTTTTAGCAATGCAGCGTGATGAAGATATCGCATTGCGAATCACTTTTGCGCTGCATACACGCTTGCAGGCTCGCGGCTGAATAAATATCCAACACACTACGCCTATGGCGGACATGCCCCCCCTCCACAGGCGTCCTATACTGGTAATATTGAGCAGTTGGTGCAGCAGATAACCATAGAAGCCGGTTCCGAACTACTTCGCTAGCTGATGTTTGAGATACAGCTCAACTTGTCGATCCCATCGCCTGGCTGCTGCGTGAGATGCAGCTCAACTTGTCGATCCCATCGCACCCTCCGACGCACCTGTACCTAGTGCGTTCCCACAAAACTAACATCCTGCTCAGATTGTTCTTGATTGTCCCGTGTGAAGTCATTGCACCTTTCGAGCTTCTTGCTGACGGTCACGTGACTTTGTACATCTCATATATCGCGTGCTTTTTACCTCATATACATGGTTACGTACCAAAACTATCGTACCTATCAGAGTGTACCGTGCTTTGCGGCAGCTCCTTGCGCAGCATTAACCGTTCTGGACGCGCGGTCATGAAGTTGGCACAACGGGAAGCTGGTTGTGAATGTGAAGTTGGCGCAACGGGAGGCTGGTGGTGAATGTGGTGGTGGCGCGACAGGAGGCTGGTGGCGAATGTGATGGTGGCGCGACAGGAAGATGGTGGCGAATGTGATGGTGGCGCGACATGAGGCTGGTGGCGAATGTGATGGTGGTGCGACGGGATGCTGGTGGCGAATGTGATGGTGGCGCGACAGGAAGCTGGTGGCGAATGTGATGGTGGCGCGACGGGATGCTGGTGGCGAATGTGATGGTGGCGCGACAGGAGGCTGGTGGCGAATGTGATGGTGGCGCGACATGAGGCTGGTGGCGAATGTGATGGTGGCGCGACGGGATGCTGGTGGCGAATGTGATGGTGGTGCGACGGGATGCTGGTGGCGAATGTGATGGTGGCGCGAGTGGCATGTGACTCGATGAACCAGACACCAGGGCGAATGTGATGGTGGCGCGACATGAGGCTGGTGGCGAATGTGATGGTGGCGCGACATGAGGCTGGTGGCGAATGTGATGGTGGTGCGACGGGATGCTGGTGGCGAATGTGATGGTGGCGCGACATGAGGCTGGTGGCGAATGTGATGGTGGTGCGACGGGATGCTGGTGGCGAATGTGATGGCGGCTCGAGTGGCATGTGACTCGATGAACCGGACACCAGGGCGAATGTGACGTTCTACAGCTCGACACCAGGGCGAATAGTATATTCCCGTGAGTGCAATGGTTATTAGCATTGTTACGAGCCGTCATGTGGTGACCGCTCAGCCCGCCCCCTGGGCGCGGCGAGCAACGCGGCGGGCTGTTCCTGCCACCATTAGCGGCATCGAACTACTACTACCTATACTCGGTGCCGGTAGGTGCCGCACCCGGCGCGCCAGGCGCTGAGTCGTCTGCTGAATTGTGTTTTGATATCTGGCAACGTCCCTTGCCGCTGCCGCCGAGCGCCTTCCGGCAGGGACATCCGGCCAGAGCAGGAACGATAGTCTAGCCCACCACCACCCCATCAACCACACCTCGGTTCGTGACGCGCACTTCCAGTCTTCTCCTTCCGTCCGAGACGGTCTTTCAGCCGTACATCGACGAAAATGGAACGGCTGAAACAAACGGGAGTCGAGACCGTCGCAAACCAAACAGTAGGTCGCAACTGCAAAGCAAAAACGCCAGCGAACGAGTAAGTAAATGCTAATGTGACTTTCTACAGCTCGACACTAGGGCGAATGTGACTTTCCACAGCATAACACCGGGGCGAATGTGACGTTCCACAGCTCGACACCAGGGCGAACGTGACGGCTTCTGTTGCTGCGCTGCTCGCGACCCGGAATTGGAATTGCGCGGCCACGCGCACACTCCGGCCCACTTGCGCCGGGTGGAAAATGCAAAGCGGTCCGGCCGACCGCCAGTCGGACAGCGCATCCCAACACGGCCGCCATAACGGCGCCCGGCGCAGGTCGCCGTCCGGCCAACACCGGCTTAGTGCAGCCGCGCCGGGCGGCTCGGCGCCGGCGGCATTTTCCGGGCCGCGAACTCGTCCTGCACGGGACAGTTGGCCGGCATACCGTCCGCCGACGCGGCCGGTGACCGTGCGTGGGGGCCTGGTGCGGCTGCGCCAGTCCGGGTCGACCAGCCCCGCTGTGCCCCGCTCGCCGCGTCTCACTGGCCGCCAGCGGTCAGACCGGTCGTGGTATCGCCGCCATCGGAGGATATGAATAGCTTAAGGTGGTGTCTTCCGAGGCGGAAGTACGTGGTCTGCAATAGCTTAAGCTGGTATCTTTCGAGGCGGAAGTACGTAGTCTGCTTGTCTGCAGAAATTAGCGACAGCGTTAGTGTCTGGTCGAGCCCGCGCCGGACGAGATTTCTTAAGTCTGGCCGGTTCTTAAGTTTGGCCTCCTTCCGGAATGTTGGGTGAGGGGGATTATTGCGGTCCAGTTTCCAAATGGCGAGTTCTGGTGGCATAGGACGAAACGCCAGCGTGGTGCACGTGACGGAGTCTCGCAAATGATACCTAACGATACCCATATTTCGAGTCACTGATTGACTGCCCAGGTCAGGTTAAATGTTAGGTTTCCACAGATATCGAGATTTTCCACGCTCGTTTTTTCCTGTGTAATGCCAAAAACTGACGCGAACTTAAAATGTTCAACATAGCATTCCTCAATATGATAGGATGCTATCGAGCTGCAATGTGCTACATTTCGGGCCATATTTCAACGGCCAGATGAGGTCGATTTGGTGACTTCGCTTCGAAAACTGTTGAAACGGTGTCATAAAAACTGCTTTGTACATCAGGAAACATTGGAAAGCAAATTCAGCATCAGCATTTAATTTTTCTCCAGAATGACTGCCAAGCCGAAAAGGTGACGTGAGATCAAGCCGAGTCATTAACCTCGAATAACCTTTGAAAGGTCAACGACATATGCAGGCACGTTAGCTGAGTTGACCATCACATCACACCACACCCGGCATTGACCGTTTGAGGCGCAACAGGTGAGATTCTTAGTTGATAATTCGCGATTTCGTGCAAAAATTGTGTGACGTGCCCCATCGTATGACGTCACAGCCCAATGGTCTGACATGATGCGTTCAAATTTGCATAGCATAAGACCAGCAAAGCGTGTCCCACCAGCTGTGCCAAGTGGTAGCGTGCTAACGCGTGTTGTCCTGCCGTGGTTGCCGTGGCGACAAACAAAACATCAGGGGAGGGCTGCATGAGGCCTCCGCAAGGGTGAGGGTGGGAAGCCTCTGTACAGATGATGATGGGAGGCCTCTGCACGGGTGAGGGTGGGAGGCCTCCTCATGGGTGAGGGTGGGAAGCTTCTGCGCGGGTGAGGGTGGTAAGCCTCTACACGGATGAGGGCGACAGGCCTCTGCACGGGTGAGGGTGGGAAGCTTCTGCACGGGTGAGGGTGGGAAGCTTCTGCATGGGTGAGGATGGGAAGCTCCTGCATGGGTGAGGGTGAGGATAAAGGCCTGCAAGCTCCTATTGCCGCGCTGCCGACCTCTCAGTGAAACCAAACAAGTCGTACTAATCTGGTCATCGCATGCAGCTGACACCCTCTACAGCTGCTTTGGGGCCAGCAGAGGAGCGGAAAGTTGTTATACTGCTACAAGTCGTGGAAAACTATCTATATGCCTGTGACACCAGATCGTTCGGAGATGGTGGCGCCCCGCGTGGTGAAATCTTGCACGGTATGTGACTGCGCTTCCGTCCTGCCAGGAGTGCGCGGACAGCGGCGATGTTGCCAAACGTGGTCTGATGGCTTCTGCCGATTCCAAGGAAATGTGTGTGGCATTCCAAAGACTGTCACAAGTGTCACACCAGCCAACCGCCAGCTCATCCAATTCCTATTGACGGCCAGAACAGCGCTGTGACAGAGTTGGCGATTTTTTGCTGCGGGTTTTACCGATGCAAAACTAGCGACGATCGATCTGGTAGCGCAATAGAAGTGCCGTGGAAGACGTATGGGGCATGACCTCCTGCCATGCGTTACACCGTGTTGCCTTCCAACCTATCTTACGCCTTCCATCCTGCCATATACCCTGGGAGGCGAGTCGATGGGTTTTTGCTCCTGTGATCGCATATACCGGACAACGACACGTTGCTAAGTGTCGTTCGTCTTATTGCACATAGTGTATGTAAATAAGCTAACTTGCATGCTTTACACGTTTTAAGATCACGCAATTTCAAGAATTCAACCTGCTTAGTGAAAAATTGGGCCGTTGACCTCGAACCACCCCAACGTATTTATTGCGCCACAAATATACTCAGGCCATTTTCGTGGCGTTAATTCAACTTCAGTGCCCACCTTCACCGTTGGCAGCTCCAAAGAAGTCAATTTCAAGCTTGCACAGGTCATTCTATCCGATGCATTTTGTTAACTGCGAACGCTTGACAACGTCTGACTTGCACAAACATGACTACAACGAAATCAAATGGCATGCGAACAAGGTTGCATAAGTCTACACATTCTATTGCTGAGATTGTGCAACTAGTTCGGGTACATTCGTTCATCCCGGTTCTTGCCGATGATGCCCAACTGTTCCTAGAATGTTCACCTTTGGCTGGTCTAGACGGCCAGTGGTTAAACCAACATATAAAAGGAGGATATGTGCATTAGATGGGCGACGTCGCTCTGTCTCCACCAGGGGCAAGGGCGGGAAGGTAGGGCGGAACCTTCCTGCAGTGGGCAGGAACTTTTGGAATGCCGCACGCTCCGCAGGCAATGGTGCATTCTAGTCTCGTTCTAGTTCTAGCTATAGTCGTTGTAATTGCTATAGAATGGAGGGCCAATGTGATGCCACGTTGGCCGGGCCCCAACAATGGCCAGCATGATGGTTTGTTTTCGGGAAAATGGTTGTAGATGCAACAATTGGCATGCAACAATTGCAACCGATGCTTCCCCGTGCCCTACTGTTCCGCTACACAAGCCAATCCGAACAATTTTCAGAACGAGAGAGGGGTGCAAACACGCACATCGATCCGATTTGTATTCAAAACGGTTTCTTTTTAATCTCAGTGGATCTCGAAGTGGGTAGGGAAAAGCGAAACAGCAATATTACTGTACGGATTCTCTGTTGAAAGCCTCGGCACCACTTATTTTTCGGTCCATGCTCATCACTTGTGCTGTGCATGTGCTGGGCTGTGCTATGTGCTAGGCTGTGTTATGTGCTAGGCTATGCATGACTATGTCGACGACTCATCTTGTCATACATTGGTTTTGCCTTCCGCCAAGGATCCGAGCGAAATTTTGTCCAAATAATAGGCTTCTGTTGCGTCGAGTATGCCCAGGGAAACTGCTACTGTTGCGTCGTATAGCCCCAAGGAGACGGCTGCTCTTGTGTCGTATATGCCCAAGGAGACGGTTTCTGTTGCGTCGTACTTCAAGCGTTCCGTCTCTCTGTTCAAAAAATATGCCAGCGCTGAACGCTGATAGTCCGGCTCTCGAACTTCCAGGTGGAGTTGAAAGTTGCAAACAGGCACCCACCTCGGACCTGTACGCGTGTGAAGATACGTGCGCAAGAATAAAACAACTGTTACGTATGATTAGCATGTTTCGTCAACGTTTCCCGCAAACTCTGCGGTAGCGTAATAGAGAGTAAGCATGACAGATTTTAAAAGGGGGTGGATTTGTAGGATACCTCTTGTGAGCATGTCCTTTGGAAAACCTGTAGCGAACACATGGGAAGTTATCGAAAGTTGACGATGGAGTCCGGCCAGCCTTAGAACTACGGCCAGTTGATCCCTGACTTCCTTATGGCCAGCGAATCACACTTCACCACTGGATTGAGGTCGCGGTCCGGCAGACAGAACGCCAACGGCTGGACGGAGGTGAAGCCGGGGCCCATGTTGTCGCACAGGACGCTGGCCAGGCTCCTCTGGCGCACCTTCTCCAGCTGCCCGTGCGTCAGGCTGTGCGCCATGCCGCCGTTGTCGTAGAAGAAGCGGTCGCCGAAGCGCAGGCGGAAGAACACATCGCCGATGATGCACTGGAAGGTGGGGCCGACCTGGGCGCCGGGCGCGTGACGCTCCGCCAGGCCGCCCACGTACAGGTCGACGTCCAGGACGCTGGCGTAGACGCTGCGCAGCCGCTGCACGGCCGAGGCGGGCATCAGCTTCGTCAGGCTCTCCCATGTGGTCAGCTGGATGCCCAGGCACAGGCCGGCCACGTCCACGTAGGTGGCGATGCCGTGGTCGCGGCCGCGCTGCACGTTGATGGCGCTCAGGTCCAGGCCGAACTGCTGGCTCCCGCGGAAGAGGTCGCCAAACACGGCGCGGTCGAACCCGATGTCTACCTCCTCGGCCGGCTGGTCGAGCATGCCGCGCACCATGCGCGCAAACGTGGTGCTGTCGAGGAGCGCCGACGGGTTGAAGTAGCCCTTGAACATCAGCGTGTTGGTGGTGGCGCCGGAGTTCGCCACCAGCCTGATGAGGTCCTGCACCTGCGAGTGGCCGTGCCGGAACGCCGCCGTGCTGAACTCGAGCGACAGGTCGGGGCGCAGCGACGGGTCGTAGAACGGCGAGTGGCCCTTCTTGAACGGCAGCAGACCGCTGCGCGCGCAGTAGTCGTAGCCGAGCAGGCTCGGCAGGTACTCGTTGTACACGATGTGCTGCATCTCGGCGGCAACGAAGCGGCGCGCCGACTGGTAGAGCTGCTCGTCGCTCCAGCTCGGGTAGCGGGCGGCGAACGAGGCCGCCACCCGGTTGTGCTCGCGCAGGAACAAGGTGTGCAGCAGCGCCAGCTGCGGCTGCTCGTTGTCGCGCGAGTCGCCGGCGTCGAAGCAGGTGCATCCGGTGCAGCCGGTGTTGCACGCGTCGTCGGTGGGCAGCGGCGGCACGGCGGGGAACGTGATCGGCGGCGGCAGCTTCGGGAACGGGCAGCCGATCGGTCGACTCGGCGTGCCGGGGAGGCCGTGACCGTCAGCCGGGCCCGTCGACAGGTGGCTCAGGATCGCCGGCAGGTGCCAGAAGCTGCGCTCGTTGCGCGAGGTGCCGCCGCCGCCGGCGTTGTCGTCGGCCACGTCGCGCCGCCGGCGCCGGCTGGGCATCAGCGACGGCAGCAGGCCGCCGTTGTCGCGCATTCGGCCGCCGACGAACGCGCGCAGCCGCTGCTCGGTTTCGGCGTCCGGGCCATACGTGTTCGTGCCGTCGATGAAGGCGGAGAGCACGTTGGTCGGCCGCGCCGACCGCGGCCGACACTGCGGGTCGGGCGTGATCACCGAGCGCACAAAGTTCATGCAGCGCTGGCCGAACTTCGCGTAGAACGGGTCGTCGGCCGCCACTTCGATGGGGTAGCACTGCGGGTGCGCCAGCTCGTCGGGCAGCGTGGCGCCGCCGTCGGCGCAGCACTGGATGCCGGCGCCGCCGGCCGTCCGCACAAAGGGCGTGTGCAGGATATCGTGCGTCGCGATCTGGCCGAACGCCACGAACATGGTGGACAGCTTGGGCGACTCGTCGTCGGCGGCGCGGATCACGGCGGCTGTGACGGCGCGCGCCGACGGCAGCGGCTGGCCGCCGACGCCCATCTGCCGCGGGCTGAACAGGCCGTCGGCGTACGTGTTGGGCAACAGCCGCCGCAGGCCCGTGTTGGCGCGTCCCCAGAGCGGGTTCTGAAACGGACGTCGGCGGGAAGCAGTCGGCGCCGGGGCGAAGGCGGCGTGTTGCGAACGTGCACGCGGACTTTGAGGGCAGATGAGCCTACCCCGTTCTGAACGTTGTAAACGACGGCAACAACAACAAGTGCATTGTGAGTGCCTGACGTGTGAGATCTACTGGTGCCAGCTGGCTTATCGCACAGTGTCCCGTTCGATCTCCTCCCCAACGCACATCTGGTGTTGTTTGATCTGACAATTACGTGACCTGAGTTACACGATGTGTCTGTTCTGTGATCTGAGATCTGAGTGGCGGTCACCGAATCGCCATCCACTGCGCACCATAACCGACGGGTACATCCACCGGCAGTAGAGGCACTGTAGAGGCGCGCGTGCGACATGTGCCAAGTCGTCGCAGCAATGAATGGTGGTTGCAGTCACAAGGCGCCAAGTCTAAAACATAATACTGAACATACGACGTTGCTGGCACTAATTGGAACGCAGAGTTAGGCCTTAGGAAATGCCTGCCCATGCGCCTGTAGGTGTCTTCAATGGAGCTCAAGTCCTGACGGATTCTTTTCAACTCACCTCGCACAGCAGTTACGTTAATGACCTGGCAGTTGATTAGGAAGCAATTCTAGGTAGTACTACTAGAAGTACTACTACCAGTACTTCTAGAGTTATTGTGGCTGCTATAGACAATCGCATCAATGTCGCTGTGTGGAATGCAAGGTGCGTCGCGAAACATCGGGACGTTGCATCCGATCACGCTGTTAGCAGCTAATAATCTGAAGTCCAACATTCCCGACTGTCTCCACCTCAACGTCCAACAACGGGAAGATAGTGGGCAGCTTCCTCGGCCTGGTGACACCGTTCGGCAGATTTTCCCACGCTCGGTGCCTGAGCAGTGCAGCAGTGGGCGCCTGAGGAGCGCGCTCCACCTCCGTTCGGCGTCACTCACCTGCAGGTTGTTGCACTCGCCGGTGATGGTCTGGACCAGCTTCGTGGGGTCGCAGGCGGGCGGCGGCTCTGGAATGCAGCCAGGTATCAGCAGCGGCAGGGCGCCGGCACGCGAGCTGGCCGCGTCTGTCGCCGACCTGGCCAGCACCCTCGGCAGGCTGTCCGTGTAGCCGGTACAGCGACATATCGACAGCACGCCGCGCATGGCTCTCTCCTCCAGCCGGCCCAACGTCGTCGACCAGCGCGAGTTCAGCGTCTGCAGGAAGGCGGGCGTGCCGGGGCTCGCCTTGAAGCCGCGCGCCTCGAGTGTGTTTCCGGCGAGCAGGTGCTGCGCCATTATCGTGTCCACGGCGAACGGGGACGCCATCTGCAGCCCGTTGCCGTTGAAGCAGCCGCCGGCGGCGGCATCCTCGCCGTCGATGAGGTGGGGCAGCGGCGCCAGCGACGTGGCCGAGCCCAGCGCCGACAGCCCGAACAGCGGGTTGTAGTCGGACACGGTGAAGCGGTTGACGCCCTGGCTGCCGTCACAGAGCGAGCACACCTGCACCGGGAAGCCGGCCTCCAGCTGGGCGCCCACGCCCGGACAGCTGACGCTCCGCACGCAGCTGTCGCCGTCCAGCCAGAACGACCTGGCGCCGGCCGCCGGCTCGTCGTCGGCCCGCGTCGGCGTCGGCTCGGCGTCGGCCCGCGTCGGCGTCGACACCAACAGGGCGAGCGCCGCCTGGCGAAGACGCCACACTCGGTCACCGCCACTGACATTGTGTCACCGGTCCCGCACGGTGTTAGTGTCTGCACGCCGAGGAGAACACCTGCTGACAAACTGAGCAAGTGCACGTAAAACATGGGCTAGTTTGTTGCACTTTGGCAATCGGAGGCGTCGACAGCATTTATCTTCTTCTTTTTCAAGCTTTCCAGTTCGAAACGAGTGCTTGTCAAATCAGCGTCGCAGTTATGCTTGCATTCAGTGTTCGGCCGCAATTTCGCACAAACTTGACACATCGGGTCTGTGTTGACGCCGACAGTCCGAAAGTGAACTTTTGACGTGATCCAATTGATGCTGGCATGTTATTCAATTTTCACGTATTTTGTCGACCTTCATTTTTGTAACCGGGAAATGCTCTGCGAACCATACCACTCCACGACTAATGATAATATCTTGCGCCATATTCAGTATACGGTCAGATAAAGATCGAAAGTGAAAGCCAAGATTCAAATAACACTTGACGGTGATATCTTATATGTTGCATATATGCCATTTACTCGATTTTCCATCAATATATATTTCCTTACATTATGCCTCGGATATAGATTAAGTGACATCAACTTGCATGTGGACGCTGGCCTGCTGCCCATTGGATGTCAATGCGAGCCAGGAAACATGACGGGCTGCCCAGTAGCATCTAGTAGGGGTAGAACCAGAAATTACTATATTGTTATCCACAATGTTAAAGATGTTGATTTCGGCATACATTAGAGGGGTTCGCCCATAATGTGCCATGTAAAAATACGTAAACATCAAAGAGGACCGAATCTGGACCGTGTATAATTGTGATTTGCGAGGCACCAAATTTGTATTATTGCAAGGCCGCATGGGTGTAGTCACGGTTTTCAAATGGGGTGACAAACCAGTGTCGCGGGAAATTTGGGCAGAATAGAGAGGAAAACTCCCCCCCCCCACACTACCACCGAAAAAACCCTCGGATTTCAGTCACTTAATTTTCAAGACCTTGTTTTCAGATTTACGGTTGTTAAACCTGATATGTTGGGGACAAAGCGCTCCGCCAAAATTAACAAGTCTACATTATAACTGCCTATGAATATCTTGCTTTATGTCGTATACACTGGGTCCGATTTCACAATCGCCATAGAGCAATGCTGTAATTATGTTAAACGTTGCCATCTTGTAGTTCGGAAAACATAAAATATTGCACCATCGTTTTATTGTGGTATATATGGATTTGCGCTAATCATTCCCATGCTTTCCTGTTATACGGGAACACATTTCGGCACAATAATAACCAGGGGCGGATACAGGGGATGGCACTGGGGGCATGAGCTCTCCACACGAAAGGTGGCGCCCCTCCGGCCAGGAAAAGATGCCCCTCCGAAAAGGTTCGAGTGCACCCTATCAGATTTGTCAGCAAGCGGCGTCCTTCTGAGAGAAAAAGGCACCCCCTTAAAAGAAGATATACCCCTCGGGGAAGGCCCAAGTGCAGCCCCCCCCCCCCCCCCCACGAATTTTGCAAGCCGCTCCTCCATGTACTTTCGTAGTGGAGCTTCTTCAGACAAGTGCTCCCACATGACAATTCCTGAATCCACCCCTCATTACAACATTCTCTGTCGCAGTTATGAACTCCGGTTGGTTATAAAATCGTGCACGTGCCGACTTCTCTTGCAAGTTTCAACTTCCGTAAACCATTAGGAAAAGGGCGGATTACTTGAGAAAAAAAAACTTTTCTATATTATACATGTCCATAACAGTAATATGGCAGTGTAAATTAAAAGCCGGCAGTGAGAGCGCCGTCCAAGCGGGTTATGACAGGTGTTTTTTTTTTTTGGGGGGGGGGGATTTACCAGTGAAATATGATATGAGTGTCAGCTATCACAATGGTTGCAAACGAAAAGAGCTCATATTGCAACGAGCTACTATTACACTCAATCATTGTACACACACCACCGGACCTTCGAGATATTCGAAATATTTCAATGTCTCAACTTCCTGAAACCGTTCGGCAAGCCACAGCGAATGACACCTACTTGATGCAAATTCAAGCCATAGCGAAGAAATGCGAGGACTCCGAAAATTCAAGCTAATCTTTGACCTTCAGGTTTGACCTTGACATGTCCTGGTTTGAAATGCGTAACGAGGGTTGACCACGGGCTGTCGCTTGATGCCAAATTTGGGTAGCTTTAGAAGAAAACGAAGAAACGCCAAGAGACCGAATAAATCAGTTCGACATTTGACCTTGAAGATTATGTTCATTTCTGAACAGTCTGCTAGAGTACCACACGGCACTTCAAATGACACCCACTTTATGTTAATTGAAGGTATAGCGACCAAGCGCGAGGACTTCATCAAATTCAAACTAACATTTGACCTTGAAGTTTGACCTTGACATGCCATGGATTCAAAATGTTACTCGAGGGTTCACCACGGGCTATCGCCGGGCAGCGGATCTGGGCACGCTTGGGCGACAACGAAGAAATTAATAATGTGAGGTGACAAGAAATCAGTTTGACCTTAACAATCGAAATTATGAGGAATTCTCAACTTTCTAATGCCGCACAATAAGCGACGTCAAATAACACCCATTTCTGCAACTTGAAGCCATAGTGATGAAACGCGAGGCCATCGAACAACTCAGTCTAACCTTTGACTTTGAAGCTTGACCTTGACATGTCCCGGTTTGAAATGTTGCTCGAGTGTTCACCACGGGCTATCGATTGATACCAGATTCGGGTAGGCTTGGGCAAAAACAGAAAAAATGCGAGGTCACTGAAGGATCAGCTTGACATCGGAAGACCCTTGAAATTTTACAGATTGATCAACTTTCTGATATCGTACTGCAAACGACATGAATGACACCCACTTGGTGCAAATCGAAGTCATAGCGATGAAACGCGAAGACTTCGAAAAAAATCAACATAACCTTTGACCTTGGGGTTTGACCTTGATATATCCCGGTTTTAAATTTTATTCGATGGATGACCACGGGCATAGCTGGATACGAGATTTGGGTAGATTTGGGCAGAAACGAAAAAAAAATGAGACGACCGAATAAATCAGTTAGACCTTTGACATTGAAAAATAATTCGGTTGCTCAACTTTCGGATACCACATAATAAGCCAAGTCAAATGACTGCCATTTGAAGCGATTGCGACCGAACCTCGCGTTCGGTTCTATCGATTCAATATCGCCATCTAATAAATCAAGCCAATCTTTGACCTTGAGGTTTGACCTTGACATGTTCCGGTTCGAAAGATTGCACGATGGTTCATCACGGCCCATCGCTTGGTACCAGATTTTGGCGGATTTGGGTAAAAACGAAAAAAATGTGAGGCGACCAACAAAAAAGTTTGCGTTGGACCCTGCCCGTTAAGGTTGTCATGTGACATCTGTGTAGTTGCTTCCAGCGTGTTCAGTACAGGAAGAAACATTTGTGGTAATTGATTCGAACGAACATAAACTCTGCGCTGAATGCTAATACGAATACGAAAATGTCTCGGGCAAACTCGTTGCTGAATACGAATATGAATACGTTAACTTGACGTAATTGCTTAAAGTGGCCGAAGAAACCCCTCCATAGCTTTGAAGACACCCAAGGACATCCAGAGTCACGTTTGTTCAAGATATATCCATCTATGCGCAGGGGAAGGCAACCTAAGACGTATAAGACCATGCAATAATGCAAATTTCGCAAAGCACATTTTCCACCCAAGCGAAACACAAGATGGTCAAGGTTCATGCTATTTAAGAATGGTCTGGAAGCATACATTTCTAACGCTTACTAATTTACCACTCATAGATTTCGTGGCGACAGATAGCTTGTGAAGCCCGTTGATTGGCTTGATCGGCTTCTGGAATTTCGGTGATTCTCTTGCATATATATTTCAAGTATAGAAATGACTAAGTAGAATTTGCCAACGATCTTACACCGGTAGTTTAATAGCTGAAGCCTGGGGGACACGCAAGAAATTGAGGACAAATCGACACTTTTCAAAAATTGGGGGGAGGAACATGTCCACCAGCCCCCCAGGGATTACACCCATGCAAGGCCTTATACGCCTTGGGTTGCCTTCTCTGCGCATATATCGATATGTTGAACAAACGTGCCTCAGGGTGTCCTTGGGTACCTTAAAGGTCATGGAGCCTTAAAGGTCTTGCATGGGTTGCATGAGTTGCAAGGTCTTGGGCAGCCTTAAAGCATTCACGTCAAGTTAACGTCATATTCATGTTGGCATTCAGCCAAGAGTTCATTAGAGAATCATTCTTATTCGCAGTCATGAATGCGAATAAGAATGATTCTCTAGTGATTTGATTATCTAGTGATTGATTCTCTAGAACACAAACCCGTCGCTGCAGCGAGGGATCGAACTATCTAGCGGGACGCCTCTGCCTGAAAAAAATCGAGGGCAGGGGTGAACACGGGCCTTCCCTGAGGGGCGCCTTTTCCCGGCCGGACGTATGCCAACTTCCATGGGGGGCACATCCCCCCAGTACCACCCCCTGTATTCGCCCCTGGTTGTTATTACATCGAAATTTGTTCCAGTAAAGTAGGAAAGCATGGGAAAGGTTTATGTAAGTCCATATTTACTACAACCAAACCATCGTCCAATATATTATGTTTTCCTTTTAAAGAGGGCAACGTTTAACGTAAATACAGCACTGCTCTATGGTGAATGTGAAATACGGCCAAGCACATGTGATATAAAGCTACGTGTTGATAGGCAGTGATAAGCAGTGAAACTTGCTAATCTTGGCGGGACATTTTGTCCCCAAAATATCAGATTTAACAAAGGTATTTATTTATATAATAGATTTAATAGATCTAAATTTGAATTCATCTGAAAACCAGACCGTGAAAATTAAGTGGCTGAAATTCCAGGATTTTGTGTTGTTGTGGAAGGGTGGGGGAGGGGGCGGGCCTTACCCCTACATCCTGCCTAAACTTCCCGCGCACCTGGTTTGTACCCCCCCCCCACAATTTCAAAACCATGACTACACCCATGCATATGCTCATCTCCGGACCAGAAAAGCGTCCTTCTGGGGAGTTGGGTGCTTCGAGAATGAAGGCACCCTCCTGGGCCAGCCGGTGCTCTCTTCGCAGTGAGGCGCTTCCGTGAGTGGGGTCAGGTAATACCTTTGTTGAAATTTAAAGCACCGTTTCAGATATAGTTCGCACCTCTAGTGAAAATTGTTTGGTGTTGAATTTTGCCAGCCCGTCACCGTGTGTGCAAGCTTAGGCAACCTCCTGGTGCACTCTGATGCCTCTCTTGACAGTACTAGCACAGGCACCCTTTTGGGCACCACTTTTTAGCAGGTGCTCATTCGCTTTCCTGGGTCAGGTGAGCGCCCATCGTGAAAATATAGGCACACGTTTCACAACACAGTGCAATAACTGACCTAGTATGGCCAAAATGGCCATTAGTGAAGCTGGATAACGCAAAAAAACACACCGTCTGTCATACCGACACACCTTTGTCAAATCATTTCCTCCAGACAATTATCTGGTTCAGGTAGAGAAAGCGACTGTCTAAATTAGCATTCACGCAGAAAAACAAAGCAAATATTTTTAAATTATGATTCCAAGTGTCAATCCTGTGTGACCCTAAAGCATGCTAACAGCCTCCATGCCAAAAAGCATCCTAGAATTACCTGGTTGAAGCAATGACAGGCCAAGGAAATTGCATGCGGAGTATTAGTCTGGTGGACCGGGCACCCGGGAACCCCGGGAGGAGCGCCAGAAATTGATAAACATAATGGGATGAACTCAGACCTCAGCATGAGGCCCAGATTTCCAACGTGGTGACATTGGCTGAAAAGAAAGGACGAGAAGAGATCGCAGTAGACCATCCCTGGGGGAACGCCGTTCTTGGGGACATGCCTCCGGTGACATCATTTGGATCCCGGGGCATGTGAGGAAAAAATCACGCAAGGGACGACGATGACTATACGATTTATTAAATTCTTCGATGGTTGGAGGAATTTTCGTCCCGAGTTAGCATGTCAACATGGGCTCCGCTACTGGGCCAAAGTTACCCGGATAAAGTGGCCATAACTTCAGCTTCAAATATGGCAAGCAAGATCACTGTCAATGAATTTTAGTAGTGATGCCGAGCAAAGCGTGGTGTGCACCGGTACAATACATTTTTTTCTTCGAATCATCAGAAGTAGGTACTGAAGAAATGACTAGAAAAACATGAACATGTGTTCTAGCCGTACCAACATAGCCTAACTGTCCGGATGCTGCACTTCACTGTGAATCTGTTTTTTCTTCAAGAAGCATGGTATCTAGGCACTGGCGGATCTAGCCCACCGGTTTGGGGGGGGGGGCAACTTTCGGTTTTCGGCGTCAGCCCCTCCCCTCCCCCTCCCCCAGTGGCGTACCTAGGAATTGCATCAGGGGAGGGGTCGAACGGATTTGGAGGGTGCCCATTTTCCCACTATTTTTGCTTAAAAGCACCGGATTTCGACCACTATTTGGCAAAGTGACCCATTTTTTAAATAATAAGTAAAATAAAAATAAACTAATCATTGACAATATAATTTCCTGTATAGTGGCCCCAGCCTACCCCCACCTATGGAGGTTTCTATGTTACCGGATCTTTGTTCTTGTTTACCAAAACGTTCACGTTCACGTTCAACGTCTTGTACCACGTCAACGTTCGTGCACGTGTACACACTGGCGGATCCGATTTTGTCAACTCTTGCTGTAAGCAGAACTTGAACAGCATGGAACCCTCGATGTGTGTCAGAATCTACTATGCTACCATACTGGCTTCCAAAGTTATTTTTAATTTTGGAGAAAAAAATCGTTTAAAATTGGAGATTCTGTCATCCAGACGCAATGTTTTAACCTCGGCAAAGGTTATTGCATTTTAATTTAGTTGACTTCTGTTGGTTTCGGGGGGCCAAAAGAAACTATGCCCCCCCATTTTAAGCGCTTCGGGGGGGCCATGGCCGGAATGGCCCCTCCCTGGATCCGCCAGTGAACATGCAAACCCACCAGTTATCTCTTATTCAGGATATAAATACATACCTCCTCTTGCTATTCTTTTTGAAAATATCAGTCAATGTAGCCTGTCTCTTCATCTTAGCAACCCCAGCACCAACATACGAAGCATGCTGCTCAACTGGGCTCAACTGGTCACTCGCACAAAACATCCTGTTCAAATTCCGCTTTCGAAATCTGGCTCACTGGGTCCGCTTGCCCGTTACTGGCTAAACAAACTTCATGAACCTATCTGACGAAGGAATAATGAAACTGCTGATTCGTCATCTCTTGCTGTAAGCAGAACTTCAACAGCATATAACCCATAGAACCCTCGATGTGTCAGAATCTACTATGCTACCGTATTGTGCTTCCAAACAATTATAACAAAATACCTTTAAAATTTGAGATTATTTCACCCTGAACGCTATTTTTTTAACCTCAACAAGGGTTACTGCAGTTTAATTCAGTTTACTTTTGTTGGTTTGGGGGGGGCAAAAGACACTATGGCCCCCCTTTGAGGCGCTTGGGGGGGGGGGCATGGCCGTCGCCCCCCCCCCCCTGGATCCGCCAGTGTATCTAGGGAGAGTAAGCAGTCTTAGTGAGGTCGCCAAGGGGTGCGACGTTTCCCTCACTCGTGCAATGGGGGTGGGGGTTGTTGTTCACTGACAGAACATTGTTTCCTAGTATACTTACTAAGAATGATGTTCCTATTTTCTGACCAGCTTATTCACATGGAGAGGATTGAAGGGTGTCACCTACGTGCATGCTCCATTTTCAGACGAACCATTGTCGGAACGTTATGGTGCTCGCCAAACCAATCAGGCTGCGAAAACGGAAGAGTCGTGGCATACACACGAATAGCACGTTCGCATCTGTAACGGTTATTTCCATGGACTGGGCTGGGCTGGATCAACGTACCCACCCACATAGCGTGATATCACAGAGAGGCAGCCGAGATGACTCGCACATGCAGTGGCATGCCGTATCCATAGATGGCGCTAGGTAGGTACACACAGAAATTAAGATTCACGTCTTGTTGCATCCAGGATCATTGGCGTACCGAAGTGGGACAAAATTGGAAATTGCCCTCCCTCTGAGAAGTGGTGGGTCCTCAAAGAATCGCGTCGGGTCTCGGAATAATTGTGCCGGGACCCCAAAGTCACGCTGGGCCCCCAAGGATCGTGACATGGACTGAGTAATAACGATGGGGTCCGGACAAATTCAGCAGGGGCGACGATAAAAAAAATGTGCCAGGAATTTCACCCCGGAGCCTCTAAATCACGTCAAAGGCACCAAAAAGAAACATCGGGTCACGAGGAAAACGTTCCGGGCCCCGACAAAATCACGCTAGATACCAAAAAAATGGCGCCGGAGCTCATAAATTCACACCGGGATCCAAAACAATTAAACCGGGGCATCGAACAATTCAACAGGGGTTCCGAAAAAAAAATATCCGGCCACATAAAATCAATCTGGGACCCCAATCATTGCGCCAGTCATGCAAAACCACCACGGTAGCTCAGTTGGATATCGCGCTAGCCTGCATTGGCCTCCCCTGTTCTGGTAGGACAAGGTTCAGGTCGCTTCACGCGCTCGCACTTAGCACTCGGCCGGGAGGGTCAGTTGGCAACTAGTCCGATAAGGGCCGACCGGGGACGAGTTACCATGTGCCGTGCCAATGCATTGACGGCAAGCTAAACTCTGATCAAAATGCTGCCGTTGAACCCGAATTCACGGATCGCGATGTGGGGTTTCCTGACCTTTTCGTCCAATAGGTCCAAACAGAGTACAATAGCATTAGTGTTTACAAGAAATGGACGCGTACGATGTGGTGTTGCATACCGGCACCATGCAAACCCCAGCTGCCATGCAGCCCCGTCGCTGAGGGGCACTGATTCCGACTCCCAGATGACCAAGCGCCGCAAAAGCGCAGACACTAGCGGCCGCTTGTCACTCAGCGCCGTGGACGCATTCAGTCCGCCGCTTTGTTGATGATGGTTCGGTGCTTGAACATCTGGCCCAGCTACAGACCAATTATAGGCTACTTTAACATTGTCTTCATAGGTACCTACTTATTGTATATCCCAATATTCGCCAATGTCCAGACAACGCTTAGACAGTGGAGTACATATATTCTGTACTCCGTAGACGACATACCGGCGAAGTAATTATATTTTCGACGCAACACTTTCGATAAACCCTCGTACGTCATGCGTAACGTCGTCTGTTTTGGGCGCGAGGAATATGTTTTGACAAACCCTCGTATGTCCATCGTCCCTACCAGTTCTTAAGGTTTTATGTAATAAGCTTCAATCAATAACTACAAAATCTTATTTCAAATTCTTTATACTGAGTAAACAATTTTATTTTCAAACGATAATGAATAATAATTATCCATTATGATTAACTTTGAGATAGGCTAATATTAACTTGAGATATGATGTTGAGTATGGGGAGTGTGAACAATGCCAGTTCTTAAGGTTTTGAAATAAGCCTAATCAATAACTACATGTTATTTCAGTTCTTTACACTGAGTACAGAATGCTATTTTCAATGATAATGAAATAATCCAATTATTCATGACGATTAACTTTGAAAATAGGCTTATTTTAACCTGAGATTTGGATAGTTGCCAGATATGCGGGAGTGGACCCCCTGTGACTGACCTCTGCCCGGCCCGCCGCGCAAATTTATACCACCCGTCGGCCGTCGACAGATCTCATTGGATGGCAACAGGTTGCGCACACACCGTCGCGCGCATACACTGTCGATCGTTTCCATTTTCCATATCCGTTTTACTTTTATCGTTTATCGTCATATTTTGGAACTTGCATAAGTGGATGAGCGATAATTTTGAAAATTTAGGATAAACGATAACGATACATTTACTTAAAGTAATTTGCGATGTGGGGCCAGGGTTCACGCAATAAGCTCTGCGTAGCAATAGGACCCTGGTCCATAAAATCACCCCAGCAAGAATTCCGAGTGAATAAAAAAGGTGTCGGGCTCCGACAAAATAATTGTGGTAGCCACGAAAAAGTCGCAATTATAGCCCCCCCCACCACCACAAAAAAAACGCACCGGGATCCGAAACAAATGAAGCTGGGGTAAAACAAAATTCCACAGTGGTCCTGAAAATCCATCCGAGATGAAAAAAATTCACTCTATGATACAAACAATCGGGCAAAATTGGATCAAAACGCGTCGGGCTCCAAAGAAAACCGTCGGGGCCACGAAAAGTCGTGCTGGGACCGAAAAAAAATCCCTGAGGCTTCATGAATCGTACCGGAACACGAACAAAATCGAGCCGATGTCCATAAATCATTAAGCATTGACCCAGAACAATTACTCTGGGAAGCAACATATCTCTCCAAAGGTTTCCAAAAATGTGTCTGTCTAAAAAAAACGTGCCAGTGTCCAGGGAAATCGCATCGGCGTTCTAGAAATCGCATAGGAGCCCGGAAATGTTACGCCGGTGGTTCAAAAATCGAGCCGGGACGCCAAAATCACGTCGGTACCCGAACACAAAATAATCCGAGCTTGGACAAAAACCAGAGAGTTCACGAAAATCGCGTCGGACCCAGAAAACTTGCATCGGGGTACCCAACAGCTATCCTCTAGTCTCGAAAAATGGCACTGGGGCCATTTGTCCCAAAATGGCTCCAGTGCTCCGGTGTCCCTCACCCCCCAAAGCACCGGCAGCCGGAAAATTAACCCGCGTTGGGGTCACGAAGACACGCACCAGAGCCGGAATAGTCGAACAGAAGCTTCGGAATGTCGCACTGTGGCCCCAAAAATTTCCGTGGGACCACAACAATTCACGGAAGGAGCCCGAAAGGTTTTCGTCTGGGTCCCAAATAGACACAGCGGGGTCCTAGAAGTATATCAGGAGCCCGATACCGCACCAGGATCCTCCAAAACACACCCGGTGCAGCAAAAAAGCAACGTATGCGCCCACATGCTCAGCAATATGCGAGAACTTGGCAGGGCTTGACTGAAGGCATTCATAGTATAGTAATGACGGAACTTTATTATATACCTACGTCTGTGTGAAATAGGCGACAAATATAGGGACGCGCTCCGCCGACCAGCACGGGATTTAATATGCACTTCATGAAGTAAACTAGACTTGAACCGGTCGATTGGGGGCCTCACGAGGAGGGCCTTGGCAGTCCTGTGCTGGAAGATAAATGAAATTATTTTACTATGTTGATTAAGAATGTAACCTTTCAACGGGAGCGGGGAGAGATTGAAATATGGTGCCTTTAGAGTAGATGGTGGCATGTTGGAGCCCTTGGAGAGGAAAACTAAGTTGTCACTAATTAGCTTAAGAAAATAAGAAAATTGGTGCCCTTGAAACAAGTGGTCGGAATTCGGTGATGATTAGCAACGGGGCAGGTTAGGCCACATTCAAATCAGCCCCCTCCCCCTTCTGATGCAAATCACAGGTACGCAACTATCTAGGACTATTGCAGTCCACTAGTGTACGAAGTTGAGTAGCCAACTCAACAAGCCACACTCTCACGCGGAGGAGAAGTGTGTACCGAAAGTTGCAACATATCACATTCTCAACAACTGGCAGCACTGGACGGCTATACTAGACACCAGTCTACTGACATCTCTTGGCGACGAGCGGCACGTGCGTCTCTCCCGCCACTACCCTGCCACTTCTACTCATCGTACCTTACTTAATTTCACAACCATCCTAGCCATTTCTGATCAAGTAGTAATAATTACTTCGCATAAATTGTTGTGTGTGTGTGTTTGTGTGAGTGCTGTGGTCTGTGCGTGCATAGCTGTAAATTAGCTAAGGATACTGACCGTGACAGCGAAGGCGACTAACGCTGACTTGGCACCTCCGCGTGACAGCATGGTGCAGCAGCTCCGGTCTGAAGCTCCGCACCGTCTACAATGCAGAGCTTATCTGCTAGCGCGATTAAATACTCGGCTGTTCATTACCGGACAAGCGACTTCGCTTATCCGAAGCCGCACGGCGGAGCAACCGGTATGCACGCACGTCAACGACTGGCGGTTCGTGTCAATTTGTTTGACTGGCCGACCCATGCAGCACAACGAAGACCTCACCCGCAATTCTCGAATCATCTTGGTGGGGGTCCAGGCTTGAACAGGGTGCGCTCATATTTTTCAAAGTTCATATCTTCCAACGTTCGTACCTTTCGAAGCAGGTTCCTGTATTCCAAAGTTTATACGTTCCAAATCGGAAGTTAAGTTCTAAAAATCTTCCAATTACAATCTTTGATATTTCACTTCAAATCTTTGCAAATTTCGAACCTTGAAAGATGTGAACTTTGGAAGACATGACACGCACCAGTCTGAACGTAGTTTGTCACGAGCATTGTTTAGTGCTCTATATTCACGCGCCACAATTTGTGCTCGTTACGGATCATAGTTTTATCCAGTGGTGAGTTTGCCATCGATGACCAGCTACAAACATTTTCATCGAAATTTCATTTTACTGCAACATGAGAAAGCTCCAACAGTACCAACTTCTACATTTTTGGAATCACAAAGGTTCGTGAAATGTAAAGCAAAACCTGCATCACTTCTGACCTCAAAGCATGCCCTGGCATCGGTAAGAGGTTCGATTTATTTCAACAAATCATGTTTATGTTTTTGTCATATAATTGCAGCGGTGTAGCTTTGTATGCCTTTGGAGAGCACTTGTCCCCTCAGATTGGCTGTGCCCCCTCCCCCTCAATAATTTCAACATTTAACATGGGACCCTATGTGGTATGCCCACCCTCCCCGCAATCCATTCGGACCCGCCCATTTCCTTCATGTATTGCACCTCAGGGGCGCAGAAACGTCTCAAAAAGTATGTAGGGGCAAACCCCCTTTTGAGGTTGATTCTTACCATGCATCGCCGTAACCTTCATGTTAAATTTTCATGAAAAGTTGGGGAATATTGGTTGAAGGCGGTGTGAGTAATAATCGCGCAAGAACCCCAGAATCATACTTTTAAACACGAATTGATGTTGGAAATGACCAGGAATACCTGTTCTAACTAGTCATGCCACTTCCTTGCAAATTTCGAATATTGTGGACCGTTTTGTTAGTGACGTAGCCAAGGTGGGGGAGGGGTGGCGAAAGGGGCACCGCCCCTTGGAAGATCAGAGGGGCCCTCCAGGCGTCAGTGCATGCGGACCGTAGGGACACCCTCGGCCGACATGTAGAGCTCCTGGACCGGCGAAAGGGCCCCGTGCTGACGGAAAGGGTCCCGCACCGATGAAGTCAACGGAGAGTTGCATCAAGAAGATGGGCTAACGTGAAATGTTTCTAGATCGACGGAGGGGCCCCGCATAATTGGAAGGGCCCCGAGATGACGGAGAGAGCCCGAGCCAATATGAAGGGCCACTGAGCTGTCGCCGGTGCCCAAGTAGAAGGGTCCCCTGGCCTGATGGATAGGCCCAAGCGTTTGACAAGGGGCCTTCTGTTTCCCGGAACAGTCCCTGGGTCGTCAAAGAGTGTCCCTGATACGACGGAGGGAACCGTAGTTGTCTGAGAGGACCTTGGACCGTCAGAAAGGGCCCTTGAGACGGTGGATGGAGCCCAAACCGTACAAGAGCCCCATGACCTGATGGAGTGGGCTCAAAGAGGGCCTCCGGCCTGCCAGAGGAGACCCTGGATCGCTAAGGAGGGCCCCCGCGCCGACGGAGAGTACCACTAGCCGAAGGAGAATCCCGGGCCGTCGGAGAGGGCCCAGAGTCAGCATGAAGGGTCCCTGGGCTGATGAGGACCCAAACCGCACAAGGGGCCCCTTGAGTGATAGAGGAGGCCCAAGCTTTTGAAGAGGGGACTCAGGCCGGACGGAGAGTGTTCTGAGCCGTGAAAGAGGATCTCTGAACTGACGGATGGGGGCCCCGGGCCGGATGTGCAGGGTCAATGAGTGGCTTTGGCTCACGCTGATGGAAAGGGCTCAGAGCTGACAGCGAGCCTGAAGCTGATAGGCCCTTTAGCTACGGAGACGACCCGGTCCGAAGCAGAGGATTCCCGGTGCTGCGTAAAAGGCCTCTAAATCCATGGATGGACCCTAGCTGTCAATAAGCAGTGGCGTTTCCAAGTTGTGAAGGGACACCCCTGGTGAGTCAGATGGGCCTGTCCAAGCGACCGCCCTGAGGGACTGAGATATTACCGAGGAAAAATGTGAATGCATCTAACGACTTGTGTGGAAATGGCCCTAGAGACCTGAAGACGCTGAGGGGCTCGCAAGGGCCGGGAAGACAAGAGAATGCCATGCCAGCATGACAAGCTGGCATGCTTGTCCATGCCACATGGACAAGCTGCCCATGCCAGCTGGAAAGAGCGGTCTCTGTTGGAATGGGCCCCTAATAGTTCAGGAATAAACAGAGCGATTGAGAGCCAGAGAGGGCTGGGTTGCCTTTTGGATTTGAAAGAACCCCTGGGCGATGAACAGGACCCCTAAGAACTGAAGAGGACCAGTGAGGGCCCATCCTACATCTGAAATGCCTCGGAGATGAGAGCTAGACAGGACTATCGCCGACTGTGATGGCCCCTAAAAGCAGGAGAAGGTTCTGAGTGATGATAAGGATCTCGTGAGAATCAGAGAGAACTGGACTGTGATTCTTCTGACGTTCAGAGCGACCCCTAATGGATGAACAAGGTCCCCTGGGAGATTAAAAAAATCCCTGTTGGCTGGCGATTGATGTGAGTAATACCGAGGACTATAGACTCGAAGCTAGAGTGTTCTTGAAACCACAAGGGCCGTCGATAACTAGGAAGGGCCCCCAGCAGCTTGAGAGGGCCCTTGAGGATAACAGAGTCCCCCGAGAGATAATGAGAGTCCCTAATACTAACGATGGTGGGGAAAAATATTGATGGCCAGCGTCAGAGCTAGAAAGTCCTTCAAGCTAGAAGGACTGTGAATGACTCGGAAGGGCCCCCAACAGTTAGTTAGGTGGTTAGTTATTTGGGCTTTAGGGCGCTTCAACCAGACTTGATTATTTGCGCCCAGGGTCCCTAAAAGCTGGAGAGGACCCCTGACGATTTAAAATAGTCACTTAGCGCTAGAGAGAACTGGACTGAGATGAACAAGAGACTTGAAAGGAATCCATAAGATAAGAACAGGGTCCCTAAGGTCTAAAGAGAGTCTCTAAGGGCTAGCGATGGTTGTAAGAATACTGAGAGCCAGTTTCAGAGATAGAATGTCTTTGCTAGCCCGAAAGACTGTCGAGACTGGGGAGATCCCCTGAGAGCTAGAGCGGACCGGACTGTGATGCTCCTGAAGATTGGGAGGAACACTGAGGGATGAACAGAGCCACCTAAGAACTAAGGAGAGTTCTGAGAGCAGGCGATATTTGCTAGAAATTGTGAGGCCTCTCTCGGAGCTGCAGGATTCCCTTGAAAGCTAGACAGGTTTGTCGAGGACTGGAAATGGTCCATGCAAGTTGGAGAGGGCTTCTGACGGATGAATTCGTCCCCTTAGAGCCAGGGAGGACTAGACTGGGATGTTCTTAAACTTTGAGATGGGCACTGAGGGATCGGGGCCCCCTGAGAGCTAAGAGTGTCCTTGAGAACTGGCCATGGGTGCGAGGAATACTGAGGACCAACTTCAAAGATAAGATATCATTGAGAGCTGCACTGAAAACATTTTTACCAGAGGACAGCGAGTGAACCCGAAGCCTGCAGGTACCCCTATCCGCAACACGTTTTGACCCTCAGTGGGCGGGTAGATTATACCCGTGAGTATCGGGTAATTGTACCCACTTACGGCGAGCTTGCTTTCGTAATTAACCTCCACAGCCGGGTAACACCGCCAAAAAAAACCTTCTATAGCGCATATTTTTACACGCTAACTGCGAGTTAACCTGTACCTGGCGAGTACCCTAATCCGCAACACGTTTTGACTCTCTGTAGAGGAGTAAATTTCACACGCTTACCGCGGTTTAATCTGCATCTGCCGGGTACCTTAAATCGCAACACCTTTTGACTCATGCTTCGACATTGGGCATGCGAATAGTAGCTTTCATCAGCTGGTTGCGGGTAAACCAGGCAACAGCGGGATGATACCATGCAATCTTACACAAAACAAAACTCGTTCAGCGGATAATTGTCTCCGCCGACAGCAGGTTAACCTGTATCCGTTGGATGCGATCATCCGTAATACGTTTTGACGCCCTGTAGGACGGCTACTTTCACCTGTTGGTTGTGGGTGCACCTTGCGACGTTATGGCGCTGAAATCATGCCACTCAACATTATACCGAGTCACGCATCGCAATATCTATCCCCAACATTCTCACCATGAGCAGTACTTGAGTCAAGTATTTACTTCCGGACTTTGCGAGACAAAGGCGAACACATCTAAACATATGTATTTTAAACAAATGCATACACATTTCGCTATGAGCTCGGAGGAAGCAGACGTTTTCGCATCTCGTGGATCTTAGTTCAATTAAGGCAGTCACCGAAGAGCCACCCAAAACAAATGCGCCGCACTCTGCTAACTACGTGCACAGCCAACGGCAGTAGTGTAACAACCGAGCTGGTTTCTGTTTCTACATGTTATGTTTCTACCTACGAACGAAATGGTTACCCTAGACAAGGTAGCCTGTTTTCTATGGTCTTGGAGGTCTATGCAACATGAACAACTGATGTACTCTGGGCTTGCAACTGGCACAGTAAACGGGTCGGGAGAGTTACATATGCTTCTGACGAAAGAGCTGGGTACCACAGACGAGGTTGTCTGTAAGAGGTACTTGGGGACTGTTACCACAGGGAAGAGGCGCCCCATTTGAGCTGCCAGCTCTCTAAGCAGCTTGCTGCAATTATCCGTCTCCAGTACGTAAACACACAGTAGAGTTGCCGTGTTTTTGACGGCGGTGTGTGTGAGTTTTTGGCCGAACACAGTGAAGGCAACAACCCACGAAATGAGCTGCTGCACCTCGTCGGATGACAGGGACATACACATGGTGCCCTCCACGTACAGTGCTGTGCGATTGTCATCCCGCACATGCAGTACCGAGTGAGAGCATGTTTCTTGAGCGTTGTAGGCGAATACTCCTTCGAGCTCTTTGAGACCACCAACAAGCCCCTCCACGCTGCGTCCTGTATGACAACAAACAATGATCACCTACTAACATCTCGCGCAATTACATAAGCACTTTAACACACCCACTAGTGGTATAAGGGGTAGGTCAATTCCGTAATTGTCAAATTCACCAATTGGGTGCAAATTGACACCTAACAAAATTTTGTGCTGCATCTCTTCTGAAGCTTTACTTTCATCAGTAACATACGGGAAAACAGTTGCAATACATGGCTGTACGTCTACGCCTCTTAACTTACAACACATATGCAGGTTGCAACGTGCAGTACTCTAACTACTGCACAGCATTGACGAAGCAAATATTCATGCAGCCGCTTCTGTCTCACTTGTGTCATAATTGATTTAACTCCTGTGGGGAAATTTAGGGCAGGTTTGGAGACCTCGTTCAAAGAACTTGGGGTACTTTCGTGAACAATGAAGTACAAAATAACCACAAAATCAATCATATTACTGGACTACGAAACTATATTTCTAGCCTAGAAACATAAATAACATTAAATGTAGAACATGTGGGGTACCTATGGAGGGAGTAGATCCGAAACGCTTGTCCAACTGGGGAAGCTTTCTGCCCGTTGAGGAAGGCTTGAGGCTGCCCCACATACTTCCTTAAAGTCTATGGCAGTTCCAGTCTGGCGTTACCTTTCACCGCATTGGAAACCCAACCCAATCCGGACAAAACATTTTAAAACACAAATAGAGCTAAATAAATAATTTTAATAGCAGTAATGATGTATTTTCTCGAGGATGTATGTTCTTTATATTCTCCACTATTTCCAAAAGGTAGTTTTTTTCTTTACATTTTTGAATTCTTATTCGGAGAGGTGGGGGTGGGGTGGATTAAAAGTGCACATTATTTACACCATTCCATTAAATATGTTGCCAACTTTGTCCCCCCCCCCGTCCACACCAAACTCGGAAGGAAGAATACACCCATGGAAGTGAATTCACTAACAGTTGGTTTGGGAGCAATCTCGAAATGAGGTACCTACCTATTGCGTGTAAAGAAAGCATACGACCTTCAATATACCAGGAGGTGCTGAGTTGACATCAAAGTATGTTGCCAACTTTGTCCCCCCGTCCACACCAAACTCGGAAGGAAGAATACACCCATGGAAGTGAATTCACTAACAGTTGGTTTGGGAGCAATCTCGAAATGAGGTACCTACCTATTGCGTGTAAAGAAAGCATACGACCTTCAATATACCAGGAGGTGCTGAGTTGACATCAAAAGTAACGTTAAGGATTATACTTTATTACTCAACGTTTCGCCAGGGGCCATCGTCAGGAGTGATATAATAATGTCAAGTTTAACAATTGAAGAAAAAAAAGCACGCCAGAAAAAAGCGTGCAAAAGACACGTGGAATGCAGAAAAGCCTCCTCAGTGGTGCGGACGCTTAAAGAAACTCCAAACCAGAAACAAACCATGTCAAGATAGAATCCTCTGAGGAAGCCCGAGCCGATGGTCCATATACATATCGATACATACACTCACGCACATATATAGACATAGCTCCAATATAACGCGTAATACGTAAAATATAATTCATGTTTATGTAATTTAAGTGATATATATATATATATATATATATATATATATATATATATATATATATATATATATATATATATATATATATGTATATATATATATGTATGTATGGATGTATGTATGTATATATGTTGGAATACGTTGGAAACAAATGGTTTTGTAGGCATATATTATTAATTTTCGCAGCAGCTTTGTTGTTATAAATCTCCCTTGTTATGCTTTCAATTATCCGTATAAGTCGTCTGTCGCCTGGCCGTCGTTCATTGATTACACATACAAAGTAATGCATGCATTCGGTATGTTCTCAACACGTGGCGTTCGACGTTTCGTCCATCGTTGGCCGTATTCAGGAAACACTGGCATATCTACTAACAGCGTACAAGTATAAATGGAAGCAACCTACAGCGTGGACCGTTGAAGTTATCGCTATTTCAGTTCAAGGTTCTGTTTTTAATTACGACTATAGACAGGTCACAAAGCAGTCGTTTGAAAATTGTACAGGCACGTGCATATACTAGATGCACACCAACCCCACTGCCATGTTGGTGTGTTCAAAATCGATCCAAGCCACTATGTTCTCCATTGGGTACGCATCCTAACCTGGCCTAGCCTAGCATAGCTTAGCCTAACCTAGCCTAACCTAAACTAACCTAACTAAACCTAACCAAACCTAACCAAACCTAACCAAACCAAACAAAACCTAACCAAACCTAGCCAGACCTAACCAGACCTAACCAAACCTAACCTAATATGACCTGACCTGACCTAACCCAAGCAGACCTCATTTAACCCTACCCTTCCCATTCAATTGACCTACTCTGCCCTTTTGCCCTACCCTCCATACGCTGCTTGTTATGTTCGTATGTAAATATGACCGATACCAGAGATTGGGTAATGATTAAAACACTTAGTCAATATTGGTATACGGCCTGATACATAAAACATGTACTACAAATCCTGTGCGTAAGATGGCTCTTGATATATACTCTGTCTCGGAAGAATGGTCATGCCATACATATATCAGAACGATGTGTGGCTCTATTTTGCTTATTATGGGCATTTGGTTACTTTATATAGTCGTCCTTAACCTAACCTACCCTAGCCTGGCATGGCCTTACCAAAGCAGACCTGATTTTATCTGACCTAACCCTACCCTTTGCTAACTTCATTTCCATACACGCAATAACACAGCTGTACTGCACTGCATACACCATAATTTATATTCACTTATATAAAATCCTTCCCACGGTAGATTGGCTGGCGTGGTGGCACGTGCGACCTGTATAATTTTCAACCGATGAAGTTCGCTCCAGGAAACCCACTGAATTGCCTATGCAATGAGCCGGTTGAGAAGGCAGAAAATGATGTTTGGTAATGCTTCAGGGCAATCTTGATTGTATGGAAAGTTGCTTCGATTTGGGAAATTTACAGGTATCGTATGAATCACAACCGTTTAAGCTATGCGTGCATACCACTTTTTATCCAAAATGTTGTCGAACCGAGACGCTGATGGGGTGGAAAGCAGAGCCTGTTTTGCGGGTCACGACACTTGTCACTCTCGTCGCGATGGCTGACCCCTGGCACACGGCAGGTGCCGATAGTCAATGGGAAAAGTGTAGCCGGTACATGGACCTGGGTAATGCAACCAACGGCGTACCGTTACTTTTATCCGTTTCCCAGCACCAGACCCAATCGTGAGAAACGATGAAAACGGTCGCCTTTCCTTTACACCCTTCCTCCGGGTGAACGTGCCACGTGCGGCAAAAATGTTTGCACTGCCACGCTTCGAGATTGTCTTGGCTGTGCCGTGGTGTCAGTTTGGTGTCGATCGGTTCATTAGTTTGCGAGCTATGCCGGTTGAAACCGAGCCGATTCGGCGCACGAAAATTGATTATATTCCGACTTAAAAATCCCCGTTTTACATGCTAAACCAATTACGACGGAGGATTTCGGCGCAACCCGTTCTCCCATCACATCGGTGTCGCTCACGTGCAGCACACTGACTCGATCGCACCGAAATTGTGCCCAACGGGTAGCCAATACTGTGGGATTTCACGTGATGTGACACATTCCTCTTTCACCACGATGTGAGCCAAGCCGGGCGCCAATATGAAGGCGGAGGGGTTTTTCGTCGGGATAAGTCTCAGCCCCATGTTAAACAGGAGTGGAGGCGTCGCTCGAATCGGAGCGCATAGCACGCGCTACGCTTCGCCCACCCCTACAAGTTGTACATTGCCGGATAGCCCATGTGACGGGCTATCCGTCCACCAAATTTGATAGTTCTAGTGTGCGGCGCTCTCGGCTCGTAGGTGCCCAACTCAAAACAGATGCACGCGCCTGGCGGTCGCACGGTACGGCGCACCCGGCCGCCGACCACAAAAGCACGCATTTCCCCGTGGGGCGCGTGTTTGCACAAAGTTTCACATTCGTGCGATCTGTGGTATATGCTGTGGCCCTGGCTAACTGATTTCGTCATGACCCCAGTTGACGGCACGTGGCACGTGCGCACGTGACACGCGCAACCCGAAACCACCGCCATAATCTTTCCCCCGTACCGGCGAATCACGTGTGAAAATTTGAGCGAAATCCGCTCGGCCGTTTACGCACAGCATGCGTTGAAGCGGCACATACAGACAGACAGACAGACAGACACACACACACACACACACACACACACAGACAAACATTTCCCGACAACTTTGGAAAACCGACCGCCATGTATAAATCTCCGATAAAGACTTATCGTGACTGACGTCACTCTAAGTCTTAATCTACGATTTTGAACTAGATGCACACCAACCCATAATGTTGGTGTGTTCAAAATCGATCCAGGCCAATATCCAGCCGATCGGATTTGAACTGAGTTAACCCAAAATTGGATGATCTATACTAACCTAGCCTAACCAATCCTAGGTAGGCCTAACTTAACCTAGCCTAACCTAACATAGCATAACCTAACCTAACCTAACCAAACCTAAACAAACCTAACCAAACCTAACCTAACCTAGCCTAACCTACCTCAACCTAACTTAACCTGACCTGATCTGATCCAAGGAGACTTTATTTAAACTGACCTATCCTGCCCTTTCGCAGCATATTTTCCATACGCGCATTAACATAGCTACACTTTTCCTGTATGAACCACAAGCTACATTCACGTATAGGATCTTTCCCGCGATAGCTTGGCTAGTGTGACAGCACGTGCGACCGTAAAATTTGCACCCGATGAAGTTGGCTCCAGCAAACCCGTCGATCCATCGATGCAATAAGCCGGCTGAGAAGGTCGAACATGATGTTTGGTGGTGTTTCAGGGCAGCCTTGATTATAGGAAAAGTAGTTTCGATGGGGGAAAATCTAAAGGTATCGTGGGAATCACAGCAGTTGGGACCAGGTGTGCATACTAGTTTGATACAAAATAGTGCATGACAGAGACTCTGATAGGGTGCGAAGCAGGGCCTATATTAATTAGCTAAACTCACCTGGCTTAACATAACCCAATGTAACGTGACCTAACCTAACATAATCTAACCCAACATGACATGACCAAACCTTTAGCAATCCACATTTGGTCTGACCTCTGCCCTTTCCTACCTTCATTTACATACTCCCTATAGTACAGCTGCAATTCCCGGTATGCAGCGTAAGTTACTTTCCCCTAGCAAATCCTTCTCACGGTAGCTTGGCTGGCGTGGCAGCACGAGCGACTGCTCGTTAAAGTATTCATAGATGACGCACAGACCGCGTAGGATACCCCCCCCCCGCCAAGCTGATCTGAACCGAGATAACATGAAATCAACTAATCTGCATTAACCTAGGCTAACCCAACCCAACCCAACCCAACCCAACCCACCCGAACCCAACATAACCGAATGCCACCACACCTAACCTAGCCTATCATGACCTGATCCGACATGACCTGACCCAAGCAGACGTCATTTGATCTGATTTGCCCTGCCCTTTTCCAATTTCCTTTCCATATTCCTTATAACACAGCTGTATATCTCCATACACCATAAGATATATTCATCTATATAAAATCCTTCCCACGGTAGCTTGGCTGGTGTGGAAGCACGTGCGACCTGCATAATTTTCGACCGATGAAGTTGGTTCCAGGAAACTCACCGATCCATCGATACAATGAGCCAGCTGAGAAGTCCGAAAATGACGTTTGGTAATGCTTCAGGGCAGTCTTGTTTGTAGGAAAAGTATTTTCGATGGGGAAAATCTAAAGGCATCGTAGGAATCACAACAGTTGGGGCTATGCGTGCATACTACTTTTCATCCAAAATGAGTCCTGGCAGGGGCATGGATAGGGTGGGAAGCAGAACCCGTTTTTCGGGTCACGACACTTGTCACTCTCGTCGCGATGGCTGACACCTGGCTCATGGCAGGTGTAGATAGTGAATGGGAAAACTGTGGCCGGTACATGGACCTGGGTAATGCAAGTAACGGCGTACCGTCACTTTCATCCGTTTTCCAGCACCAGACCCAATCGTGAAAAACGATGAAAGTGGACACCTTTTCTTTACACCCCTCCTCCGGGTGCACGTGTCACGTGCGGCAAAAATGTTTGCACTGCCACGCTTGGAGATTGTCTCGGCTACACCGTGGTGTCGGTTTGGTGTCGATCGGCCCATTTGTTTGCGAGCTATGCCGATTGAAACCGAGCCGATTCGGCGCACGAAAATTCATCATATTCCGACTTAAAAATCCCCGTTTTACATGCTAAACCAATTGACGACGGAGGATTTCGGCGCAACCCGTTCTCCCATCACATCGGTGTCGCTCACGTGCAGCACACTGACTCGATCGCACCGAAATTGAGCTCAAGGGGTAGCCAACACTGTGGGCTTTCACGTGGTGTGACACATCCCTCGTTCACCACCATGTGAACCGAGTCGGGCGCCAATATGAAGGCGGTGGCGTTTTTCGTCGGGATAAGTCTCAGCCCCATGTTAAACAGGAATGGAGGCGTCGCTCAAATCGGAGCGCATAGCACGCGCTACGCGTCGCCCACCCCTACAAATTGTACATTGCCGGATAGCCCATGTGACGGGGCTACCTGTCCACCAAATTTGATGGCTCTAGTACGCGCCGCTCTGAGCTCGTAGGTGCCCAACTCAAAACAGATGCACGCGCCTGGCGGTCGCACGGTACGGCGCACCCGGCCGCCGACCACAAAAGCACGCATTTCCCTGTGGGGCGCGTGTTTGCACAAAGTTTCACATTCGTGCGACCTGTGGTATATGCTGTGGCCCTGGCTAACTGATTTCGACATGACCCCAGTTGACGGCACGTGGCACGTGCGCACGTGACACGCGCAACCCGAAACCACCGCCATAATCTTTCCCCCGTACCGGCGAATCACGTGTGAAAATTTGAGCGAAATCCGCTCGGCCGTTTTCGCACAGCATGCGTTGAAGCGGCACATACAGACAGACAGACAGACAGACACACACACACACAGACAAACATTTCCCGACAACTTTGGAAAACCGACCGCCATGTATAAATCTCCGATAAAGACTTATCGTGACTGACGTCACTCTAAGTCTTAATCTACGATTTTGAACTAGATGCACACCAACCCCACTGCCATGTTGGTGTGTTCAAAATCGTAAAAGTACCTCAATGCATAGCTAACGCGTACATAGTGGAGATTACACCCTCCCCCATGTCCCCTACCCGAGCAGATTTTAATGGAAGTAGCTAAAAATTAGCTACCATACACTAACCTAACCTAACCTAACCTAGCCTAACCTCCTAACCTGACCAAACGTATCCTAGCCTATCATAACCCAACCTAGCCAAACGTAATCTGACCTAACATAACTTAACCTGACATAACTTAACCAAACCTAACCTAGCCTATCCTTAACCTAACATGACCTGACCTAAGCAAACATCATTTGATCTGACCTTCCCTGCTCTCGCCTACCTTGCTTTCCATACTTCCTATAGCACAGCTGCAATTCCTCGTATGCAGAGTAAGTTACATTCACCTAGCCAATTATTCTCACGGTAGCTTGGCTGGCGTGGCAGCACGAGCGATTGATCGTAAAAGTATGCATAGCTTATGTATAGATCGTGTAGGATACCCCCACCCCAAGTTGCTCCGAACAGATGCAACACGAAATTAACTAATCTGCATTAACCTAGCCTAACCCAACCCAACATAACCTGACCCAATACAACCAAACCTAACCTAGCCTAACAGGACCTGACCTGACATGACCTGACCTATTCAGACTTCATTTATCTGATTTGCCATGCCCTTTTCCAATTTCATTTCTATGTTCCTTATAACACAGCTGTATATCTCTCCATACCCCAGAAGATATATTCACCAATGTAGAATCCATCCCATGGTGGCTTGGCTGGCGTGGTAGCACGTGCGACCTGCATAATTTTCGACCGATGAAGTTGGTTCCAGCAAACCCACCGATCCATCGATGCAATGAGCCGGTTGAGAGGCCCGAAAATGATGTTAGGCAATGCTTCAGGGCAGCCTTGATTGCAGGAAATGTAGTTTCGATGTGGAAAATCTAAAGGTATCGTGGCAATCACAACAGTTGGCGCTATGAGCGCGTACCACATTTTGTTCAAAATGTGACCTGACCAAGACGCTGATGGGGTGGAAAGCAGAGCCTGTTTTACCGGTCACGACACTTGTCACTCTCGTCGCGATGGCTGACCACCTGGCACACGGCAGGTGCCGATAGTCAATGGGGAAACGTGTAGCCGGTACATGGACCTGGGTAATGCAAGCAACGGTGTACCGTCACTTTTATCCGTTTTCCAGCACCAGACCCAATCGTGAAAAACGATGAAAACGGACACCTTTTCTTTACACCCCTCCTCCGGGTGCACGTGCCACCTGCGGCAAAAATGTTTGCACTGCCACGCTTCGAGATTGTCTCGGCCACACCGTGGTGTCGGTTTGGTGCCGATCGGCCCATTTGTTTGCGAGCTATGCCGGTTGAAACCGAGCCGATTCGGCGCACGAAAATTGATCATATTCGGAGGTAAAAATCCACGTTTCACACGTTAAACCAATTGACAACAGAAGATTTCGGTGCAACCTGTTCTTCCATCACATCGGTGTCGCTCACGTGCAGCACACTGACTCGATCGCACCGAAATTGTGCCCAAAGGGTAGCCAACACTGTGGGCTTTAACCTGGTGTGACACATGCCTCGTTCACCACGATGTGAGCCGAGCCGGGCGCCAATATGAAGGCGGTGTCGTTTTTCGTCCGGATAAGTCTCAGCCCCATGTTAAACAGGAGTGGAGGCGTCGCCCGAATCAGAGCGCATAGCACGCGCTACGCTTCGACCACCCCTACAATTTGTACATTGTCGGATAGCCCATGTGACGGGGTACCTGTCCACCAAATTTGATGGCTCTAGTACGCGCCGCTCTGAGCTCGTAGGTGCCCAACTCAAAACAGATGCACGCGCCTGGCGGTCGCACGGTACGGCGCACCCGGCCGCCGACCACAAAAGCACGCAGTTCCCTGTGGGGCGCGTGTTTGCACAAAGTTTCACATTCGTGCGACCTGTGGTATATGCTGTGGCCCTGGCTAACTGATTTCGACATGACCCCAGTTGACGGCACGTGGCACGTGCGCACGTGACACGCGCAACCCGAAACCACCGCCATAATCTTTCCCCCGTACCGGCGAATCACGTGTGAAAATTTGAGCGAAATCCGCTCGGCCGTTTTCGCACAGCATGCGTTGAAGCGGCACATACAGACAGACAGACAGACAGACACACCACACACACACACACACAGACAAACATTTCCGCGACAACTTTGGAAAACCGACCGCCATGTATAAATCTCCGATAAAGACTTATCGTGACTGACGTCACTCTAAGTCTTAATCTACGATTTTGAACTAGATGCACACCAACCCCACTGCCATGTTGGTGTGTTCAAAATCGATCCAAGCCATTACGCTCTCTATCCGGTTTGAACTGAGTTCACCCAAAATTGGCAAATATGCACTTACCTAACCTGGCCTAGCCTAGCCTAGCTTAGCCTAACCTAACCTCAACCTAACCTAAACCTAACCAAACCTAACCAAACCTAACCAAACCTAACCAGACCTAACCAAACCTAACCAAACCTAACGAAACCTAACCAAACCCAGCCAAACCTATCCAAACCCAACCAAATCTAACCAAACCTAACCTAACATAAACAAACCTAAACAAACCTAACCAAGCCTAACCAAACCAAACCAATCCTAACCTAACCAAACCTAACCAAACCTAATCAAACCGAACCAATCCTAGACGAATTCTAACCAAACCGAATCAAACCTTAACCAAACCTAACCTAACCGAACCAAACCAAACGAAACCAAACCAAATCTAACCTAACCTAAGCAAACCGAACCAAACCTAGCCAAGCCTAATAAAATATAACCAAACCTAACCAAACCAAACCTAACCTAATATGACCTGACCTGACCTAACCCAAGCAGACCTCATTTAATCCTACCCTTCCCATTCAATTGACCTACCCTGCCCTTTTGCCCAACCCTCCATACCCTGCTTGTTATGTTCGTATGTAAATATGACCGATACCAGAGTTTGGGTGATGATTAAAACACTTTGTCAATATTGGTATACGGCCTGATACATAAAACATGTACTACAAATCCTGTGCGTAAGATGGCTCGTTATATATACTCTGTCTCGGAAGAATGGTCATGCCATACATATATCAGAACGATGTGTGGCTCTATTTGCTTAATATGGGCATTTGGTTACTTTATATAGTCGTCCTTAACCTAACCTACCCTAGCCTAGCATGGCCTTACCAAAGCAGACCTGATTTGATCTGACCTAACCCTGCCCTTTCCTAACTTCATTTCCATACACGCAATAACACAGCTGTATTGCCCTGCATACACCATAAGTTATATTCACTTATATAAAATCCTTCCCACGGTAGATTGGCTGGCGTGGTAGCACGTGCGACCTGTATAATTTTCAACCGATGAAGTTCGCTCCAGGAAACCCACTGATTCGTCTATGCAATGAGCCGGTTGAGAAGGCGGAAAATGATGTTTGGTAATGCTTCAGGGCAGCCTTGATTGTAGGAAAAGTTGCTTCGATTGGGAAAATTTAAAGGTATCGTATGAATCACAACCGTTTAAGCTATGCGTGCATACCACGTTTTATCCAAAATGTTGTCTAACCGAGACGCTGATGGGGTGGAAAGCAGAGCCTGTTTTGCGGGTCACGACACTTGTCACTCTCGTCGCGATGGCTGACCCCTGGCACACGGCAGGTGCCGATAGTCAATGGGAAAAGTGTAGCCGGTACATGGACCAGGGTAATGCAAGCAACGGTGTACCGTCACTTTCATCCGTTTTCCAGCACCAGACCCAATCGTGAAAAACGATGAAAACGGACACCTTTTCTTTACACCCCTCCTCCGGGTGCACGTGTCACCTGCGGCAAAAATGTTTGCACTGCCACGCTTGGAGATTGTCTCGGCTACACCGTGGTGTCGGTTTGGTCTCGATCGGCCCATTTGTTTGCGTGCTATGCCGGTTGAAACCGAGCCGATTCGGCGCACGAAAATTGATCATATTCCGACGTAAAAATCCACATTTCACACGTTAAACCAATTGACAACAGAAGATTTCGGTGCAACCTGTTCTCCCATCACATCGGTGTCGCTCACGTGCAGCACACTGACTCGATCGCACCGAAATTGTGCCCAAAGGGTAGCCAACACTGTGGGCTTTCACGTGGTGTGACACATGCCTCGTTCACCACGATGTGAGCCGAGCCGGGCGCCAATATGAAGGCGGTGGCGTTTTTCGTCGGGATAAGTCTCAGCCCCATGTTAAACAGGAGTGGAGGCGTCGCTCGAATCGGAGCGCATAGCACGCGCTACGCTTCGCCCACCCCTACAAGTTGTACATTGCCGGATAGCCCATGTGGCGGGGTACCTGTCCACCAAATTTGATAGTTCTAGTGTGCGGCGCTCTCGGCTCGTAGGTGCCCAACTCAAAACAGATGCACGCGCCTGGCGGTCGCACGGTACGGCGCACCCGGCCGCCGACCACAAAAGCACGCAGTTCCCTGTGGGGCGCGTGTTTGCACAAAGTTTCACATTCGTGCGACCTGTGGTATATGCTGTGGCCCTGGCTAACTGATTTCGACATGACCCCAGTTGACGGCACGTGGCACGTGCGCACGTGACACGCGCAACCCGAAACCACCGCCATAATCTTTCCCCCGTACCGACGAACCACGTGTGAAAATTTGAGCGAAATCCGCTCGGCCGTTTTCGCACAGCATGCGTTGAAGCGGCACATACAGACAGACAGACAGACACACACACACACAGACAAACATTTCCCGACAACTTTGGAAAACCGACCGCCATGTATAAATCTCCGATAAAGACTTATCGTGACTGACGTCACTCTAAGTCTTAATCTACGATTTTGAACTAGATGCACACCAACCCCACTGCCATGTTGGTGTGTTCAAAATCGATCCAGGCCACAACGCTCTCCATCAGGTACGCATCCTAACCTGGCCTAGCCTAGCCTAGCTTAACCTAACCTAGCCTAACCTAAACTAACCTAGCTAAACCTAACATAGCCAAACCTAACAAAACCTAACCAAACCTAGCCAGACCTAACCAGACCTAACCAAACGTAGCCAAACCTTTCCAAACCCAACAAAAACAAACCAAACCCAACCCAAAAAAAAAAAACAAACCTAACCAAGCCTAACCAAACCGAACCAATCCTAACCTAACCAAACCTAATCAAACCGAACCAATCCTAAACGAATTATAACCAAACCGAATCAAACCTTAACCGAATCAAACCTTAACCAAACCTAACCTAACCGAACCAAACCAAACCAAACCAAACCAAACCAAACCAAACCAAACCAAACCAAACCAAACCAAACCAAACCAAACCAAACCAAACCAAACCAAACCAAACCAAACCAAACCAAACCAAACCAAACCTAACCTAACCTAACCTAAGGAAACCGAACCAAACCTAGCCAAGCCTAATAAAATCTAACCAAACCTAACCAAACCAAACCTAACCTAATATGACCTGACCTGACCTAACCCAAGCAGACCTCATTTAATCCTACCCTTCCCATTCAATTTATCTACCCTGCCCTTTTGCCCTACCCTCCATACGCTGCTTGTTATGTTTGTATGTAAATATGACCGATACCAGAGATTGGGTGATGATTAAAACACTTCGTCAACATTGGTATACGGCCTGATACATAAAACATGTACTACAAATCCTGTGCGTAAGATGGCTCTTGATATATACTCTGTCTCGGAAGAATGGTCATGCCATACATATATCAGAACGATGTGTGGCTCTATTTTGCTTAATATGGGCATTTGGTTACTTTATATAGTCGTCTTTAACCTAACCTACCCTAGCCTGGCATGGCCTTACCAAAGCAGACCTGATTTAATCTGACCTAACCCTGCTCTTTCCTAATTTCATTTCCATACACGCAATAACACAGCTGTACTGCCCTGTATACACCATAATTTATATTCACTTATATGTATATATACCACTTGTATATATGTATATATGTATATATATATATACCACTTTGTATCAAAAATGATGTCTTACCGAGACGCTGATGGGATGGAAAGCAGAGCCTGTTTTGCGAGTCACGATACTTGTCACTCTCGTCACGATGGCTGACCCCTGGTATGTGGTAGGTGCCCATAGTCAATAGGGAAAGTGTAGCCGGTACATGGAACCGGGTAATGCAAGCAACGGCGTACCGTTACTTTTATCCGTTTCCCAGCACCGGACCCTGGCAGTGGACCGCAATAATCACGGATAGTTGGGTCTCTGACAGCGTTCCCATGCTGACAATCGTGTACATTATCTCAAAAAGTCGTTCGTTGGCAGCTACGGTCATAGCTACGGAAATCGCTCACCGAAACATTATTGGCCGTCATCTTCAAGCAACTCACTTCAGCGCACTCGGGTTCATATCCGCGCTGCAACCATGCCCGGCTGCATCAGGTTGACTGCTGCCTGACCCCGACCTATACCGCACAACACAGTCACTTCAACACACAGCTGTCCGTAACAGTGCTGTATATTCTGAATATTAACAGTCGGGCTGTGGTCACAGTCAGCTGCGGACCAGGCCGTGGCACCCACATGCACCGATGCATTGGCGGTTTGAGGGGCTGGGGAAGGGGAGGGAAGGAGAGGTCGCATGATGGGTATGGCCCCAAAGCCCCCTCCCCATCCTGGACATGGCGACGGACCTGGACCCAGGCTTGCTGCCACAATGGCGCAGAGCCGGAGCACACCGCCGACTGTGGACTGTGCCGGATGACCAGCTATCCCCAGCGCCGGCCGGAGAGTGCGATGGTAAAATAAAATAAATGCCGAAATAACGAAATAATTAAGTGAACACGGAAGTCAAATAGCACGCTTGTTTGAGAATCAGTACTTTTGATGAAAGAAGCAATAACCTACATAGCAATGTTGCATTGTGCACAGGCCAAAATAATGTTATTTCATAAGCTTTAAAGTAATACAGGAAAACAATGGCAAGAGTCATCACGTAGGAAATAAGGAATTAAACAATTTTGAAGCATGTGGGTAACCCTAGGCAGCGATCTTAATCGCACTCTTCACGGCGGCGCTGAGAATCTCAGCAGACGCCTGGGAGAGGTGGACACCCCCTCGTCCCACGTGGTGGGAGTCATTGGTGGGGCGTCCACAGAGAGCCTGGCGGTTTCGGCCATACACTCGGTCTCCCAGGCGCCCTCAGCAGCCATCGCGGCGGCGTCCAGCACGTCGGGGCTGCCCGGCCCCCGAGTCTCACTGCCGGCAGGGAGGCGGTGGGCCGCCGACAGCACCTCCT